>LKNJ01004965.1:0-26880 GCA_002120245.1 Maccullochella peelii | reverse complement strand
ACAGTAATGTTACAATTGCTCAACAAGAGTGGATAAAAGGAAAGCCAGGCTATCAACACTCCAGTAGGACAATTCATCTGTCATGATCCGTAGTCTTTGTCTATTTTTTGTTTTATTTTGAAGTATCGTCTTTCCTGTTTGTTCTGCCCTCATTTCTGTTAACCACACCTGTTCCCAGTACACACCTGCCCCAGATTCCTTTGTTAGCCCTTCCCTACTTATACCAGTCCTTTTCCCTTGTTCCTTGTATTGTACAGCGTCTGTTGTCCTGGCTTCTGGACTGTTGTAAGTGTTAAATAAACCTTTGAAACTGCTTGAGCCTCTGGGTCTGTCTGCGCTTGGGTCCTTCTCCTGCCTGCTAGTAACATCAGGATCATTCAGGTGAGACAGCTTTTAGAATGTAAAAGTGCTCTGACATTTAATTAGAACAATGTGGTGTCTGATCTTCTCACACGTTTCCACCTTTTTGTTTTTATACAGAGACTTGTGTGCAGAGACGTGACACTGTGAAAACATGAAGACTGGGATTCTTGCTCTTTTTGTGCTGTTGGCTGTCAGCCAGAGTGAGTTAACCTTGCAAACCTGCAGTCTATTGGACCAGAGTTAGTTTGATTAAGATGGTGAACAAGATTTCAAGTTTTTTTATTTTATTTATTTTTTTCTTTCCAGGTGAAGCCTTGAAGTGTTACTGTGGAGGCCAGAAGTACTGTTCAAGCCCTGTGGAGACATGTTATGGTTTTGATAATGTCTGTGCGAGTGTCATCATTTATGCTGGATCCAGTAAGTATAGGCTGCTCCTTCAGTGTGCTGTCCAGCTAAAAAACAAGAAGGCAGAAATGTATTACCTGGACCAATTTAGAGTCATTACTTTCATTGAAAACTTGGTGTAGAAGTTGTATGATAATCCATCCTTTTTTCTTTTCTTGTTTTCACAGCTGTCAGCTACTTTAAGCGTTGCATGAAATTAAGTGACTGCACGTTGCTGAACTATCCAGGTATAGCATATTCCTATTGCTGCGGGACTGATCTCTGCAACAGATAAATGAACGCCATGCAACACATCTTCCAGTAACTGAATAATCTACTCATGTGTTGTGTGCTTTAACATAATGAAGATCAATCAGCTACAACTTTGCAATTATTGTGTTGTATAGGACACTTTTATTCTGGAAAAAAAACTGACTTCACTTTTTATGACTTTTTGATAATGGTTTTCCAAAATGAATCTAATTGTTTTATTACAAACATAACTGTTATATTAAACTTTGATTCTGGAAACAGACTGGGAATACTTTTTGTTCTGGCTCAAATCAGTAAAGTTTCAGTGATGGACAGCAACATGGTTCCAATTCTTTCAGTTACAACTTCCTATTAAAGGCCAATTGGCACATAACAGGTATATTCACATCTTTAAACAGTCAACACAGGTGTTACTGTGAAGGCCTGAAACAATGTTAAAACCCCATGGAGACATGCCATGGTTTAAAAGTCTGTGCCAGTCATCTTTTCTGCAGGATTCAGAAAGTATAGGCTGTTAAGCGTCCTTGGTTCCCCTTAAAGCTGCTATAAAAATAAAAGTTATTATTCAAAAACAATAAGGAGAAAATATACATTACCTGGACCTGACATATTTTACATTGATCTCATGGCAAACTCCACCCAGCTGATGCAACACCAGTGTATGCTGGGATTGTAATCAAGTGGACCCACTCTCGCACTGTGAGTCTCAGTTTGTGACTTGAGTGGTGACATTACTTGTAACGGTTTGTGCTGTAGATCTACCAGTCGTATTCTTCAAAGTGTATCCTAATTGAATGCCCCAGCATGTGATGTTTAGTAGGGTTCTGGGTTAAATGCAGAGAGTAAGACAGCTTGTCCTATTTACCACTTTTATGGCAGAATGATTAAACTAAACATCTTAAATGTTGCTTTCAAGTAGCTGAATATATGTAATGCAGAAAATGGTATTCAAATCCTTTTTCTTTGTGTTTGTTGTTTGCAACACATCTTCCAACGACTGAATAATCTACTCTCACGTGTTGTGTACTTTAGCATTGTCATTAAGATCAGTCAGTTGCATCTTTTGTCCTTTTTCACCTCTTAAATATCATATGAGGCACATGTTTCAGCTTCTTTCAGTTAATTGCTGGTGAAATATCTTAGGACTGCTGATCACACACAGGTTATGCTGAGTTTTCTCATTCTCTATCACATTGCACCCCCTTGTGGTAGAGGAGATGCTGAAATTAGAGTGAGGAAGCTCATAATGTATATTTCACTGTGTTGCTTTAGTAGATACTTTATTGATCCCCCGGGGGGGGGAAATTTCTTAAAAGATTTCACTTGATCATGTTGTGATAATGTGATAATGATGATCCATAAAAAGGTTTTTTTTTTTTTCAATCTTCCTTTCTTCTTTTTCAATTAACGGTTCACAAACACTGGCATTACATCATCATTGCATCTGTCAAATATACAGCACATAGTCCAAGCAGTAAATAAATAAATAATTGTTTTTAATAATTGATAATTAATTTATAAAAACGACAAAATAATTACAGTTTAAAAACTATATCTATAAAAAAGCAAAAATAGAGATTTTATGTTGGATTAACCTTTAAATATCTGCATTTATGTGTTTAATTCAGCAATAATCACGCTTTTACTATACAAGTATTCTAATATTTTGTTCTGCATGAAAAATCCAAATTGGATGTTACTATATTAAACATCAGAAATTCCATTTTCCTGAGTTTAAATGTCATTGTTACAAAATATTCATTACACCCCAAATTAATACTTCTCAAAAACCCATTACAAGACTATATATAATTTACATATTATTTAAAAATGAATAAATTTATTTTAATGGATTAGGGGTGGGGTTAGTGAGCTAGCTTCTTCTGACCAGTGGATTGGCTCTGCTTCACGCGGCCCACTATCCGGCCATTTGATTGGTTGTGACATTGCATCACATGACGGATGAATCCAGGAAGTGTTTTGGCTACACAAGGCGGAAGCGTATATTTTACTGAATCTGAAAGTGTTTTAGGAGAAACGTTGTTAACGAGGAACAACACGGTTATAAGTCACTATTCACAGGGCGGAGTGGATATTCTTTTTCGTTGCTGGTAAGAACGCCAACGTGTTAGTTGTTTCCTTTTAGTATTTTTTTTCTTGTTAGCCGAGGTTAGCATTGCTAACTCGTCTCGACGTTATTACAGCTTTAGCCTCGTAGCTAACTTACAGCTGTTTTTGTCTGGTTACACGGTCAAAGTTAAGATCAGTTTCAGTTTTGTGATGTAATTAGTTTGTTATTCTTGTGTTTGAATTATCTACCGGTATTCGCTAGACTTTGTTCATAAGAGTGTGCTGCTGACTCCAAAAAGATGACAGTTTAAAGCTGGCGAGGCAATATATTAAGAAAGCTGTGTGTCAGGTCAGTTAGTTAAGTGTCTGGCCATAATCTGTTTCTCCCATTTTCACTCTGTGCACTGTCAGTGTTGTGCGGGGACTTGATCATCCAACTCTTAGCCCTAACGTTTTAAATCATTATTAGTAGGATTAGGTATTGAGGTGACAGGTGACTCATTTTGACATTTCTATGAAGAAATAAAAGCTAATGGGGCTGCAACTTACGGATTTTTTCAATAGCAATTAGTCTGCAGGTTATTTTCTCGATTAACTGATAAATCGTTTCCTCCATAAAATGTCAGAGAATAGTGGAAAAATGCCTATTCTGATTCCCCAAAGTGACATCTTCAGACTTCTTCTTTCATCCGACCATCAGCCCAACCCCCCCCCAAATTTACAGTTTACCTATTTTCAGTTTCACATCTGAAACAGGAAAGCAGAAAATCCTCACATTTAAGAAGCTGGAACTAGGTAATGCTTTTGGGGGGGGGGGGTTTCTTGAAATATTACTGAAATGATTAAGCAATTATCAAAACAGTTGACAATTAATTTTCTGTCATTCGACTAATCCTTTCATCTCTAAGCTTAAATTTTTATTATTTTATAATAATAACATTACAAATGAGCTTCTCTTTGTCATATATGACAGCAAACTGAATATCTTTTGGTTCAGAACAACAACAGTTGGTTGATTATTTGAAAAAGTATCCAGCAGATTAATAGATAATGAAAATAACTTTTAGTTGCAGCCCTAATAGGTCAAATAAAAGGCATGGTTGAAATTCATAGATATGACTATTCCTTTGATTAAATCAGATCTGTATTTGAAATTAGATCTGCAGTATGAAAACTCTGTTACTCACTCTGTTACATAATTTGTGTAGGTGTTCTCAGAAGTAGATCCACTGATTTTCCCTGTTTTTATTTTTCAAGGTAGACCGGGTCACTCAGGTCACTCCACCACTGCCCTCCCGATCCAGTTCTTCCCACCGGGAGTTTGGTTTCTGACCTCGCTCACCATCCGTGCCTGTGTGTCCAGACTCTACTCCCGTCTTTACACCTTGTTAACTTGTAGTTTCAGTCCTTCTCAGGCCATCTCATCCATAACAGTCTCTTGTCTCTCTGTCAATGGCTGGGCGCGGTGGAGGAACAACCAGGCCTAATGGTGCCTCAGTAGCAAACAAAATCTGCCAGTTCAAACTGGTGCTGCTGGGGGAGTCGGCAGTGGGCAAGTCCAGCTTAGTGCTGCGCTTTGTCAAAGGCCAGTTTCATGAATTCCAGGAGAGTACCATTGGAGGTAAGAGACAAAAACGTGTTTCTAGTAATTGATTTGAAGTGATACACAGCCTTCAAACACTCTCTCACTGCATACATGAACAGGATCTTCCAGGAGGATGGACCGTAATACATTATCATTCCGCTGATCCTCATTGTCCTGCTCTCCTCAGCTGCCTTTCTCACACAGACTGTCTGTCTGGACGACACCACTGTGAAGTTTGAGATCTGGGACACGGCAGGTCAAGAGCGCTACCACAGCCTGGCTCCAATGTACTACAGAGGCGCTCAGGCGGCCATTGTGGTCTACGACATTACCAACACAGTAGGTTTCACCTACAGGGCAACAAGGGGGGACAGAGTGTTATCAGTCAGAAGCACCATGATGATCTCTTGCTTATGCAGTTTTGTTGTTTGTTTTATTTTTACTTTACTTTAATGGTTTTTCTGTCTTTTTATTTGTCAAATTCATTGGTGACTCTATTGCTACCAAAAGTGAGAGTAAAAGACAGCTAAATTCAGAAGTTTTAAGCAAAACTTTGTTGCAATTTGTGAATTTTAAAATGTCTCATGAAGGTGTATTGGGTTTGTTCTGGAGGCAGTGTTACAATTTATATCTAGACACTGTCATACAACCAATTTTAGGTTGTATGTTTAAAATTTTATTACACCTAGTCTAAAATTAGACCTGTAGGTGTTCAGACTTGTGGGTGTTTTGATGTCTCGTCTTCACGTGTCGGCTAACATCTTGTAAATTTATACAGAAGTGTGCCTGCAGTAAAGTGAAAATGTTCCACCAAGGTTATATATAGTTGTGAATATACTGGGTGAGAGCAATATTGATAGTTTGTTGCTCGATTAGGATACTTTTGCGCGAGCAAAAAACTGGGTGAAGGAGCTGCAGAGACAAGCCAGTCCCAACATAGTGATCGCTCTGGCTGGAAACAAGGCGGACATCGCAAACAAGAGAGCTGTAGACCTTCAGGTATGAAGACGCCGAAATATAAATCAACTTTGCTCAATGTTCAGCAAATTATTTCAGATATTCAAAGCCCTATTTTGAATTTGTTGTGTTATAAAATTGTATTTAACTTGTCAGGGCAGTAATTATTATCCTCAATGTCTATTTAATTGTGTTCTTAGGAGGCACAAGCGTACGCTGATGACAACAGTCTACTCTTCATGGAGACCTCAGCCAAGACTGCCATGAATGTCAATGAAATTTTCATGGCTATTGGTAAGTGCGTCATTCTGTTGAGTCAAATCTTCCTTCCCTCTGCTCCCACAGATGGATATTTCACGCAACACGTTAGTTCACCACCCCCTTATTTTTGCAGCAAGTTGAATTGCACTCAAATTTCAAAACAAGAAAACTGGCACAGCTTTCCTAACCTGACCTGAATTAAATAGGTAGTGGATAGATGGTTGTATTTTAATTGTATTTTAAGAAAAGACAGCTGATAAACAATCAAAATAATAAGGACTCCAGCAGGTGCCATGTGGGGAAAATACCATCATCATCTGTGAGCTTGACTCAATAACTTGTGCACACAAATTAACAGCAATATTATTTAACATTAATGTTTTAACATGTTTAAGGGATGTCCCCCTTTCCTGACAGAAGTTTCATTGAATAGACAAGTGTAACTCTGAACTTTGCTCTAAATTTACTATATTTAAACATCTGTGATCCTGTCCCTGTAGCGAAGAAGCTACCGAAGACCGATCCTCAGGGTGGAGCTGGACAAGGGGGGCGGACCAGGACAGGAGTGGATCTACAAGAAGCTGCTCCTCAGGGCCGCAGCAGCCGGTGCTGCGGCGGGGGCAATTAGCAAGTACAAAACAATGAACTTAGTGAGCGAGCCCTGAACATCGTTATAAGGACAGCACGTAGCTAAAACCCAGAGAGGCAGGAGAGGGCAGAGCCACTCGCCACCCCTGCACCTAAACTGAGATTACAGATGAGATTATCTGGATCCTCTTTCATTTAAGGAACATTTTTTAAAAAGAATCATAAGCTAGAGGGAATTACCAAGATCCCTCACTACTTCTCTTCTGTCTCTCCCCCATGTAGCTATCTACCTCCCTGTTCATCTTCAGCCTCTGTCTCAGTTGATTGAATTCTGTCTTAAATGATTTATTTGAAGGGTGATGGTGAGGTTGTTTGCCATTTTCCCCAATTTGGTGTGCGTGTGTGTGTGTCTATGTTATGTATGTGTATGTATATAGTACATACACATACATGTATATTGGCAGTTTACTTTTCTACTCTTGTCATTTATAAAAGATACAAACACCCAAATACTAATTCTGAATTTGCAAACGACAGAGCAATTAATCTTAAGGATTTTTGTCTTATTGCAATTTAGATCACAACATTTTGTTCTTTTTAGGGACCTGGACATGACACAGTTATAAGGAAAGCTCAAGACTTTGCTTTTTGAAGCAAGTCATGATTTAATAGGCTACACGTCTGAAGATGTTTCTGAACTGTGCAACAAATGCAGTTGTTTGCATTCATTGTGTATTGATACCTGTAACACCAGAGAGTTGTTAGCCTTTTTTAAAAAGAAATGTGAAAATAACTTGTTAATCTAAAAAGTAATAAATAACATGAAAGATTTGTTTTGTTTTGAGTTGTTTTGCAGTGGTATGGTACGGCATTGGAGGACATATCCAGTGATTGACTGTTGGCAGTGCAAGTTGCCGCCTGATGGGTTCAAACCACTTTGGCCTGGTTTCTGAACTCCCAGGAACACAAAGGGGCTTTAACACAGTGCAAGGTCAAAGACATTACTGTATGTTGTTCTAAAGCAATACTATTCACAAAGCCTTGTTCATTCCATATTCATCTCTGATCAGAGCTTTGGGCCAATAAAAAAAATCAGAATGATTAAGTAGACAAATGCTGGGGAAAAGATCCTTAATCCAGTACTAACAAATGTCTGACTCTGATGTTTGGCCGCGTACTCTGCAATGCAAAGACAGTTTTACTGTAAAATGATAAGAAATCAGGCACCTGAAACAACCAGACAGTATCAGTAAACATTTCCAACCACTAGATGGCAGCATCACGCTTTTGATTTCCTAATAAAATTAAGGAGAAAAACATTAATTTGAAACAATTAGTTGTTAAAGTTTTTTTTCAAGCAGTGTGTGTGTGCTTGTGGTAGAGCTGTTGGTTACAATATTACCATGTTTAAGAGAAGCAAAGGACAAGCTGTTACCTACGATTGAATGGCTTGAAGAAGTTTAGTACACTGTCGTTTGCGTTTGTATGCATATCTGTGTATGTATGAATGTGGGCAGTATGTAGATTGACTACACAAAAAGCAATTTCTCACAAAGTGGAAAAAAAAATGCTGGCATGGTGGTGGTGTGCTTCATTTGTGCTGACCTGATTATTCTACAGCTCATTTTAAAGCCAGGTTAATACAGCAGCTCACTTTGTTGTGATGAACGCTGACCTTTTAGTAGAGGTGCCTGAAGCTTTTTGAGATTTTAGTCTATTAGTTGAAACAGTATAATGCATTAACGGGCATCAATGCAGAGGAGGTGGTCTGAGTCTATAAAGGTTTTAGAAATGTATTGTCTGAGCATTTGAAAATTAAAGTACAGTATCATAGTGAAAATTATGTGAACATACACTCACTCTTAGTTTATTAGGTGCACCTGCTGTAGCTAAAACTAATGCAGTCTAGTGTAAAAATGCAATAGATCTTCCCTGTATGCGAGTTATGTTCATTTGTTGTTGAAACTGTGTTAATTCAACTTTATGGTCATTTTGGAGGCTCTAATTTGTGCTGCTGTTGAATTGTATCGTGTTATACTGAGAGGTGTTTCTAATATTTTGGCCATCCCATTATATCAATACATTTTTTTGTATGAATGGAGTCAATGGTAGTAGGAGTCCTAACCAGTGGTAGTATTGTGCCTAGTTCTGACTATTTAATATAGTAAATAATATCTAGTTTAAAAAATCTCAGTATTAAATAGTTTTATTTCAGAATGCATTCATGGTCCGTAACAGTGGAGAGACATCTCCACTCTCAGATCTCCAACACTCACATGTGCCATTAAACCATTGCAGAAGAAGAGGGTGCCAGTCAAACCTGAAACGATGGAAAACTGTGTGGAAAACATGATGGAAATATGGCATTTATGTTTGTTTCATGTATTACCGGTAGTTTAAGGAGATTTACAGTCTTTGTTATAGTCTGCCGCCATTTTTCGTCTCTGTTCTCTGTCTGCTTCATGTACATCATAATGTATGTTTCCATTGCACTTTTATCGATACACCAACTTCTCCACCTCAGCCAGACGTAAAAGCCTTTCTGCTGCATTTTTTTGAATTTCCGGTTTTTCAAGTTTTTTGAAAGCACAAATTGAAAAATGTGCATAAAAACAGGTGGATGGAAATGCACTTTATGCAACTTTGGAAAGAAGAAATAACACATTCTTCACTTTAAATGAAGAAGAAAAGATACACACTGAAATGTACCCTTCCTCAATTCAATACATGTTTTGCTGATACAACCTTTCTTGGTCTGGTATGACCAGTAGCTAATTTTATTGGCTAATGTTGGCTAATCTTAGCAAAAATCATTTAGATAGTTATTGCTGTGTAACATTTCTGAGTGTGTCCACTGACTTGATGAATCCTCTCTACTTGTGCTACAGTTACATTATGTTTTAGCATTATCTTTATTTTATTTAAGTGTCACTTGTGGCCACAGTGGTTGCGTCTCAGCAAAAGTGACACAGTCTTCATAAACACCTCCATTGGATAACAAGTTTGTCTTTATGTGTCACTTGAATGTGAATTATTTCTACACCAAACAAGAAGTCAAGTATAAGAATGGATTCATTCATGTTTTACCCAGAGACAGGAAGTACTAATGAAGGAATATGTTTGCTTTTTAAGGTTTCTTTGCGTTCCACTCAAAGGTACAGCAGATTAAAGTCTGTTCTGTTGGTCTGACCCTCCATGTAAACATTTTTGCACTGTAAATGGTGTAAACTGTTTTTTTAGGCTGCTATTGTGGTTTTGATGCCCCAGACCTAACATTAAATCCGCTCTTAAAGCCATTTGAAAACACACACACACACACACACACACACACACACACACACACACACACACACACACACACACACACAGAGGCACACACTCGCTTTAGAGACAGGCAGCATCTCTGCCAAAAGCAGGCGGACGCTCTGTTCACAGTAAATGATTTCTCATTTGTTGAGCTGTCAATCAAGATGTGTTCTGTCAAAAAAGAAACTAATTTCATACTTGGCCTCTGTGAGTCATAAGGAGGAGGAGATTTGCAGAATAGAGGGAATGCGCCCTGAAAATAAATGCGGTCATAAACCTTTTACGTGTTCACACTATTTGTTGTTTTTATTCGTACAACAAATGAAACCGGTAAAATGGCCAAAACCTAGCTTTGGCATGGTGTGGTTGTCATAACAACAAGGGTTTTCAGATTAGCTTCAGTACTGTAAATGTGTTTTTGCTTGAGGAACCACTGGCCCAGTTCAAACAGACAGAAAACAGTCGAACATTTCCAAATGCCTTGCTCTGATGGATTCCTTCTATCTTCCTGGACAGAAAGAAATGTCATTAAATACCAAGGGCACAGGGACACAGTATCTGGATTGCATTCTGTGGTTTGAGATTTCTGCTGATAGCGATAGTATGTGTGATGTGGTACAATAATTGTCTCTTATCTAAAATGAAACATCTGTGTTGCCACCGCAAAGGATGCTAGTGAGGAAGGAATCAGACTAAAGCACAATAAACAGTTGTTCAAAGGATAGTGATTATTTTTTTTAAATATCTTGCATTATGCATTGTATTTGTCCATGCTGGGTTTGTTGAACATTCACACTGCCTCTGTAATACCCTTATACATTCACTGATTACTGGTTACTTTGAGTCAAGCAGTTGAAAACCAAGTGGCTTGTTCAGTGGTATACTGAAGAGAAGACAGGGCATGTTTTCTTGGTTCCTGATATAAAGGAGTCAAATATTAAAGGAACAGTTTGACATTGTTGAAAATACGCCTATTTGCTTTCTTGCTGAGAATTAGATGATTGGGAACAACTCTCATGTCTGTAAGGTATGAAGCTACAGCCAGCAGCCTGTTAGATTAGCTTATCATATAGACTGGAAACGGGGAAGCAGCTAGTATTGTTCTGTCCTCTAAAGTTAATTAATTTATATGCTATATCTTGCTTGTTCAATCTGTACAGAAATCTAAGTGTAAAAACAACAAACACCATGTTTAGGGGAGGCGGGGGGATATTTCTTGGCTGAGAACAGTAACTTTCTGGAGTCACGCCTGGCAACTGCTCCAAGCCAAGAAATAGTCCTCACATGGATTGTACGGATTAAACAAGCGAGATATAACGTGTTAATTTGTGAGGTTTACAGGTGCTAGTAGGTGGGTTTAGTTACCTTTGGACAGAACCAGCAGGCTAGCAGTTTCCAGTCTTAATGCTAAGCTAAGTTAACCAGCTGTTGGCTGTAGTTTCATATTTACTGTACAGATGTGAGAGTGGTATTAATCTTCTCATCTAACTCTGAGCAGCTGTTTCCCCGTTTGCAGTCTTTATGCTACGCTAAGCTAACCAGCAGCTGACTCCATCGAATACATGTATTTCCCAAAATGTCAAACTGTTCATTTAAGACTAAGAAGAATTTATTTTCTTTTGAGCACTATTAAAAAGTATAAACCCTGTGCCATGTTAGCATTGTTCATTGTGTTTTCTTTTTTTCTGAACAAAGTCCACCACCATACCACATCCACAGAATACAACAGCACAGCTGATGAGGGGGAGATATTTTGCAGCCTCACGCTCTTCCAAGGATCAAGGGGACCAAGGAAGAAGGTATACTTATAGGATTTTAAAATCTATTGAAGCGCTTATACTTGGCTCACACTGCAAGACTTTCATCGTTTTTATTTTGTCATTCATGATTTTTCCTCCCATCAAGGTCTTCAAAACTTTGAAGATCCAGGAAATAACAATAGCTAAAGTGTTGCCATGACTCTGTCAGCCTTTGTAATAGTGACTCACAAACCCCAAACTTTAAAAAATCTGAATTGCTCCAATAGATTTTATTCTCCGCCCTTTGGCACTTCCTCTTCAGGGGAGCGTCGCCACCTTGAGCGCCTTTCCATTATTGAGAAAACTCAAGTGGACTTAAGTGACATTGACCCTCAAGGACATAGGGGCCGATAGAACAATCATGTACACTCGAGGAGCACATTTTTCCCAGAATGCATTGTGATGTTTTATCATTTTCATCAGTCACTTTTCTGAGAAGCTTTCATCATCATTTGTTCTGTAATTGTTGACGTTTCCCCTCCTCACTGAAAATGTCCACATATGATGTAGGTTCGTAGCATTCAGTGTCAAGGAGAAGTGGAGTAATGCATGTTAAATGAGCACTGGGACACATTGCATGTCTGGCCTTGATGACTTCATGAGGGTTTTTCAAAGAATGAAATACAGAAGGTCAGGCAAAGTCATGTAGATAAACAAGCTACTGGTTAAATCATTTGAATAAATGTCTTCTGATGTAGTATCATTTAAATGTATATAATATTTGTAATAATTTCACATTGTTGAATCAGTGGGACATGGTTTTTACCCTAGTGGTTAACCCCTTTCTAAAATGACCGACTGGACTTTATGCAATATATACACTAAGAAGATATTTGCTAACTAATCACTTGAATTTTGGACCCGTAAGTAAAATGAAACAATGGGACCTAAAATAAAGAGGACATATTTGATATCTTACATGGGCCAGGCATCTATGTAAGATGTTGCTATACTCATCACAGATCATTAGAGGTCATGGATTACTTGATACTTCATGCATACTAAAATTAAAACTCACATCTTGTTTGGTAATTTTCCACATCATTATCACATCACAATCCATGCCGTACATGTTGTATTTTTACATCAAAATTCAATTTCCTTTTCTTCCTGAAAAGTGTATTTATATACACTGAAAAGTGTATATAAATACGTAAGTAATAAGTTTCGGACTCAAAATGCTTTTAAATTGTTATTTTATTGTTAACTTTCATTTACTTAAGTGATGAAACAGAAAGAAAAAACATGAATAGGTTAGAGGAAAAAGCAAATAAGAACAAGTCAACAGCTCAAGCGTGATTTATTGTTTTATTGCTAAATGAAAAGAAGTATGAACAAAAGTACCAAAAATTATTTTTTCCCCAACAAAACAAATGTTGATAGCAAAGATTAAACCACCAAGCATCACATCAAAAATCAGTTTAGAAGACTTTTAACTTTGGAGAAAGGAAAACTATTTAGAGGTGTCCTTTTCATTTCCTGACATTTGTCACATTGAGCAGAAATGATTCATTTTTCTGTCCCACCTTAAATTTATAGATGGCTGAAGAGTCGATAATGGATATAATTATAATGATGATAATAATAATAATAATATGATCAGAATGCTACTTGCTGCAGCCGCTGCTGTGGACTAAGACCTACTGTATGTCAAATTGAGAGTTACACTGTTCAAAGCAGTGAGCTGCAGTAAATTTCTGGCTCCATGGCTTTCACAATGGTGCTATTCTTTTCTTACACATTCTCGCTCCCTCTTTTTAAATGAACCAGGCGTATCCTTCAAGTGCCATCTCAATCAAACTTTGAACTCAAAAGAAAAAAGCGAATACGTTTAAAAAAATAAAACAAAATGTTGCCATAGTGACCAGGTTAAACTGAAATGTGCAGGTCTGAGGAGCAGCCGGGTTCTCATTAATTCTGGGACCAGAGGAATAAAATTGTCCTTTAATGAAAGCACTCAAGATGATGATGGAGCCGAGCGCTGGCACTAACTTTGATTCTGGGAACATGTTGATTAGACTTGGAAATGGAGCAACCATGTACACCATTTAAATCCAACCTCAACAACAGGAGGCTGATTCTACTATTGTGGGAGTATCCAGTTTGAGCTGGCTTTGTGTGCATGTGTATCTGCATATGTGCTGTTTTTTTGTATCCACACACACAAGCAGAGACATCAGGAGCACTTCATAAGCTGTGATATCTTACACCCTTGTCTCTGCTTGCATGTGCACACAAGCACAAGTGCACCTGATATTTTTAGGGTGGCTGCCTTGTGGCGGGGTCAAGCAGGGTGCCAAAGGACTTCAATGAGAAGGACATAGCTCAAACTCCAAGTATGTTTCCACTGTGCGTCCATCATCGTCTGGCTGACAGCTGACCCAAACGCACACCACCAGGTTGGCCGCAGCACAAACAGGCATGTGTCCATGTCACTGTGCTCCCGAGTTCATCTGCTTTTGAACATAGTCCAACAATGTTAATGACAGGGTCTAAAGGGGGTGGGATTAGGTAGGGAATGGTGGCTGGTGATAGGCCTTCCAGCACACAAACAAGACCTAAAGGTGGAGAGGATTTGACATGTCAGAGTGATACAACATTTTCCTTTGACCCCTCAAACAATTTGTCTCACCCCAAGTGGCTGTTATGTGGTAGAAGGTTTTAATAGAACTGTTTATGGATATACATTAACATTATTTCAAGGCTGTGAAAATGCCAATAGGTGTTTTACAAATACCTTAAGGGAGGTCGTGCAAAAATGTACTTTCACTGGACAAAATGAGCAAATGATAGAACAGCTAATTGTTTCCTTTAGACTTTAGGCATAGGACAACAAAAGCAGGCACATTTTAAAGGGGTGCTTCACAGTTTTGATGCATAAACACCAGTTTACTCGTCATGGGGAGTTGTTGTATATTGTCCGTTGTGACTTTAGAGGGAGCCTACTAAAGCCTGAGAAAATAATCCTGATGATGGCCTTGGAGACTGCACTTTCATAACACAAAGCCCACATTACAATCTGGAGGTGTGGAGTTTGAAAGACATGGGCTTTTGTCAGGAAGGGAGGTTCTGAGATAAACACTCTTTTTTAAATATGTCTTGCAAGTCGCCCAATTTTGCTGAAGTGCAATACTAAATCCCTGGAGTAAACCTTTAAGATCTGCTCAGTTGTTACACTATTCAGTATAGAGCCCAAATCGGCCAGGCACATAGGCTGATATTAGCTTATGGTAGATATTTTGGTGTTGGCGTATAATCCGGCTGATACTTAACAAGACATTTCAGTACAGAAATGCCTAATATATTATATTTTTATTATATGTTTTCTGGTAGTTATGACAGCATTAAACAGTTTGTTCATAAGAGAGTGCTGACAAGTTAATGTGCCACTCACTCTACATTTTGCAGTCACAAATTTAAGGAAACCTTATCAGAAATGTTTGTTTATGTTATGTGTTAATGTTAAAAAAAGGAATATAGGTTGATATATCATTATCGGATTTTTGAACAACCAATATCAATATTGGCTCTCCTGGGAGCCTGTAATGTCTCATTTTGCTATGCATGTCTTATGGCCTACTGAGCAACCATGTTGAGGACACTAAATCCATATTTATCTAGAGCATAACAAATTTACTTTATAATGCACCATTGGAAATGCTGCATTATCCTCTACATTTTAATCAGCCATAAAGGCACACAGACGTCCTGTGTGCAGCTTTAAAAGTTAGTCATGTTGGTTTAAACAAATGTAATCTTTATATTTTACAGTTCATACCGTGCAGCGGTTGTTTTCTAACGATTGATTTCATTTGTCATTTCCCTCTCTCTCATCCTCGAGCTCAGCGATTTGGTATCTCAGTCGCGCAGGCGGCAGTGGCACAGCGCGCGCACATTACATTACCCGCGTGGTTTATCTTTTCTTGAGTCGCTCGCGGGACCGAAACGCCTGCAGCTGAGCTCGAGCTGTAATCTGTGACGGCTGGAAATGGACAGCAACAACGGAGGAGCCGTGAAACCGTCTTACACAGGTAGGAAAACGTTTTTAATCTTTACATGTCGAAGCTGTTCCTCTGTTTGTCATTTTGGACACATGCTTTTGTCTGGCGACTAAATGTTTCCACAGTATGTTTCTCTTTGTCATGAGATGAAAATTCAGTTATTTTGGCTAAAGCAGTTTGTACACCAACGAGAAATCACTTTAATATCCTTCATTAATAGCCGGTAGTCTGTAGGTGTCTTACTTTTCTAATATCAACATAGTATTTCTTCAACGCACGCTGTGTTGCCATACAGCTGTAGCTAAAAAATAATGTGGTTATTCTGTAGTTTTTGCTGTAAATGTTTGAGGAACCTTTGTGCCAGGATGCAAACATTTTTTGTTCTTTTAAGCTGTAAAGTTCCCAGTAATGTTTGATGTCTTACATTTTCTAGGGTAGACAAAAATACCATTTCAGATGCACACACATTAATTTCATTCTATTGTTTTTTTTAAATTGTTGTTCACTGTACACTCTAACTTTTAAAAAGTGAATTTCTTGTGGTCTTCCTGTTGATGAAGGTCAAATGTTGTTAACCACGTTAATGAATGGAGTCGTTCGAGGATCTGTTGGCTCTGCCCATAAAAGTCTCACTCAAGGTGTGTTGGTGTTCCCATGCACCTTTTCACACTGTGTGTGTGTGTGTGTGTGTGTGTGTGCACAGATGCTTACTTGTGTCATCCACCTGAAGTATTCTGTGGGAGAAGTTAGAAATTAGAGGTAGACAACTTTAACTGTAAGCACAACAAAAGACACTGCAGGATTTTTCATAGTGTTCATTTGACAAATATGTTACCAGTCTGTTTTCAATGCTTCTTCCTTTTCTTATGAGGCAGTGCCATCTTTGTTTTTTAAAGAGCCCATTTAACATCCTTAGTCCTTTACAACTGCTTTCTTAAAGTACTAGACATATCTATGGCGGCTGTAGCTCAGGTGGTAGAGCGTGCTGCTCATTAATCGCATGGGTTGGTGGTTCGATCCTCTTTGAGGAAGACTGAACCCCAAATTACTCCCTGTGAGTATATGTGTGTGTGTGGGGGTGAGAATAGGGATTTCTGGCACAACTTCACCTACCGCCAAGGTGCATGAAGAAGGGAAAAGTCTGAACTGGTCAAAACTGTCCAGCAATACTTGTAGTATACAGAACATCTTTATTGTCAGAGTAAAGACCAACATGTTTTGGCTTGCACTTCTCCTGTTTATGAACCAAATATGGTGTCACACATAGCCATTATTGGGCACTCCCCTTATCTCTCTGCCACTTAGGGAATGTGATTGACCTGAAGCCACATGACCATCTATGTGTAGGTGCTGCATTGGCTGATATGTATGTGTAAGTACCGAAAAGGTATTCACTTTACTATCATTGACGACTAAAAAAACAGCAAATAGGCCCCTATTCACATTTCAGAGGCTGGGATCACTGAATATTTGGCATTTTGCTAAAAAAAATCAAGTAATTAATTATTAAAGTCATTACTTAAAGCAGTCTTCTATTGATTGACTAATCGAGTAATCGACTTATAGTCTCAGCTATACACATGTTGGAACATCTTATATGACAGCCTTGCTTGTCATATTTCAGTCTGTGTTTCTTCCTATAGACATGTGTGTCTCACGCTGTCATTACTTTGAGTGTTGCCATGGCATACTCGGCTTCTACTCAATTCAAGCAGAGTAGAGCCACTTAAACACCCAGCACTGGCCACATCATCATCTTCTGCATTCTCTTTAAATGACCTTGCTCTTCTCCGTCCCCCTCTGCGTCAGCTTCAAATCTAAATGGCCCCAAATGACGCCTGCCTGCCAAACACTGCCGCATCGAAGAGAGGTTCTTTCCAACTGCATGCAAGCAGTCATTTTCGCTGTGAACAAAAGGTCCTTGATTCATCAAATCCCGCACCTCCTACTGCCCACTCTCCAGAGTGATGCTGTAATTTTCACTAGCACTCCCCCTGCGTGAGCTTCGGGGAGTTCGTCGTTTTTTTTTGTACCCTGTGCGGTTCTGTTGTGCTCTTAGATGTGTTCACAGCTGGGTCAGACTCCAAGCAGCATGAAGATTCAAATTCATAAGATGAGCTTCCTAAAGAAAGGCAAAGCTGACTATTTATGTTTCATGCACAAGATAAACTCACTGTGTCTGATGTTAAATACACATGTTATGTTAAAAATGGTAGGAAAATGGACAGGCATGCAAAAAACAGACAATACTTACAGTATAAAGGCAATAGGTGATTGTTTTGAGGCTGCTTTTAAAAGAAGTGACACTCTGAGCACATCTCAAAGGGCAATTTCAGTGACTAGGAGCATAAAAAATTCAGTTTCACCAGACCAGTGCCGAATGACCTGAGATGTCTGGTAAGCTTATAGCTTTTAAGCAGGTACAACAAATTGTGGTGCAAGGCCACCCAGTGCTTTATGGACAGTATACAATAAAATTATTCTTAAAGGCAATTATAGGGACCACTGGAGAGCAAGAGATGCCTAGAAATAAGCCAACCTTACCTGTCTGCCCAGAGCTTAATATTTACTGTGGGGGTTCAGTGGCTTATTTAACAAAAGTGATTTGTGAGCATTTCTTGCATACGCAGACTGCAAATGTGTGCTCTTACATGTAAAGCTAAAACAATTAGTTGATCAGCAGAAAATTAATGGGCAATTGTTTTGATAATCAAATAATTATTTGTCATTTTTAATACAAAAATACTAAGCATTCCCTAATGTCCATCACCTCTGACGTTAAGAAATTGTAATGGGCATTTTCCATTTTTTTTCTGACATTAAATACAAACATTTAATTGATTCTTCAAGAAAACAAACAGAATTTCGATCTATAATTAAAATAATGGTTAGTATCAGCCCTACTCGCATGCCTTTTGATTAGTGAAATGTGTCAAAATGAGTGAGAGGTTATTGTTATTGCAAAACGGGTCCCAGGTCAGCAAACATTTTCACTTCCGCCCCTTTAACTGGTGTTAGGTCTGGGTTCAAAGAGTTTTCAGAAAATATGATTTTAAGCAAATGTTTCTTTTAGTCTGCATTGGCTCTTAAAGAATAAGGCTGTCAATAGACTTTTGTTTTTGTCACCAAACCCACGAAAAGACCAAAACCAGCAATGTGTTAGTCCATCTCTTAAAACTTTTCAACTTCTCCAGCCTGTCTGTGGCCCTTCGTTCGTACTGAAGAAATAAATCTTTAAAAACAGGTCTGAAAAATATAATTTGCTTTTAATAATTATTCTCGATAATTTCTGGGAACTGTAGTTTTTAGAAAACATTACTCAAACAGGAGTAAATAGTGTATTCGTTGGGGACTGTTTCCAGCTGCAGGACGGTGTGTGTGATCGACTCAATATAACCTACAGTGCTAAATTCATCATAATCTCTGATATGATGGGAAGATAGGTCACTCCAACTATCTTCAGGTATCTTTCTGGAATGGTTTGAGTTCATATGTTTTAGATTCACAGATAAATCAAAACATTGATCTATAGATTAAAAAAAGACTCCATTGCAGTTATGAATGTGTGGCTTTACCCTTGTTTTCCTTACATCTACCTGCAGGGCCAGCACCTAGTGTGCATTAGTGTGCGATTTCCTTCAGTTCTTCAGGTTGTTGTGCTGTCAGACCCGAGATCTAGCACCGCCCTGCATCCCTCACTGCCCTGCACCTGGCAATAGGTCACATTCACAGATTACTTCTATCCCAAACACTGGTGATGAAGTTGAGTGACCAACCTATCTTTTTTTTCTCCCTCTCTAACTTTCTCCCCCACCTCAGAGCGTTCTCATGTACTTTGGCATTTGGCTGCCGCCGTCTGTCTCAGTAAAAACCATCAGCTGTGAAATTGAGAATAATCATGTGGAACGAGATTGGGATGGTAGCAGCTTGAGCTCCAGCCCTTCACTGTTGATGGACTCATGGCTCCTGCTGATAAAGTCCACCAAGGATTGAACAGTCACCCACAAAACATTGTTTTGTTGACGCGTGAGGAATATTACTTTTTGTCGTCGGCATGACCCAGCAGAGATTTCTCTAGCGTCATTCTCAGGCCTTTAGTGTCAGGGTGGTAAAATGGCCAGTAATTACCCAGAGCCGCTAAGGAGATATCCCATTGGTAGTCCCAAATACTATTTAGCTGCCATGGGGTGTGGCATTCCTAATGTGTGGGTTATTAATATTCCACTGAAAGTATTCAAGTTTGACTAATGCATTGCTACCCATGAAAGCCAACTGGCACACAAATCTCTCTGTTTTTATCTGAAGAGCCCCAGGATAGTTGGCAAGATATAATGCAATTGTAATACACTACCATAAAACAGTCCCAACACTAACATTGTCCTGAAAAATACAAAAAGCTCACAGTTGAGTAGCTACAACAGAAGTATATTATCATATGTGTAATATATGAAAACAATAGGATGAAGTGTGATAATCCCATTATCTGAGCTGCGCTGTCACAGAGAAACATCATTGTATGCTAACTTGAAATATTGTAATGATATTACAAATTATATAAAAGAGTTTTTAGATAAAAGAGGTCCAGATGACAAACATGTCAAGTCCCTGTAAGAATAATATGTTGAATAAGGCTTGAAATAACAATCTAATTGAATGCTGTGCTCTTAGAAACTGAATCAGTAGGTTGTGGAGTTTATTTATCAAACATAACCTCTTGTTTTGTCACTGTAACAACCTTTTCTTTACATCCTGAATAATGCAAACCAAAATTACAGAGAGCAGAGTACATGGAGGTCACAGGTCAGTAGTGCTGAATAAAATTACGGTTTTAATACAGTTCCAGTAGCACACATCTAGTGTTGCCTTCTAAATACAGAAATTGACACTTCAGAGATACAATTCATTTAAACAAGCCAGTTTGACGTTGCAAGGGAATGTTTTTGTAAGAGAAGTAAACCTGATTTAATCTGTCTGATGTCTGCTTGATCTCAACAAGTCTACTATGAACTGACCATTTTTAACAATATGTTAAGATTTACTGTATAGTAGCTTATATGGCTGGTATACAAAACTAAACCCATCGTCTTAGCCTGTACACAGCTCTCAACTTTACTCAAACTTGACTCGAAACATTTGCTCTATAGATTAACATGTGTCACCCACAAACTAGAGACCTTAGTTTAAAAAACACTTTCTGTCACAAGAGATATCACACTGAAATCACAGCTTGTTGAACATTGTTCTTGGCTGAACAAATTTGATCAATTTAATCATCTATTACAGTTTACGAAAAAACACTTTAATACAAATAATTGTTAATCAGGCTTAAAAAATGTTGCAAGACTGTTTCCCTTTCTCCCTGTCCTACATGACACTCTGTGAGGTTGCAGTTGCTTGTGTCTTTCAGAAAATATATGTAACATTAAAACATGCTCAGTGTTACTTGTGATAATTTATGAAGGTGTTTTTCACTGCAGCTGTGTGACTGTTGGGTTTCCCAGAGGATGGGCTACATTCAAGACAACGGCAGTGCGTTAGAAATACTTCATCATGTTTGAGGTATTTACCTACCGTGCAGTAAATTGCTTTTCTACAGATATTGCTTATAGCAGGGTTGTTTCCAGCCTCTTAAATGTGCAGATGGAGTTCACCACCTGCTCTGTGGTATCTAGGACCACAGGTCTTAAATCAGTCAGGGCGGTTCAACAATAGGATCTGCCTGCTGAGCTTCAGACACTCCCCTCCCCATGGTAACCTCAGTCTGTTCACAGGTTTAATTTCTCTGATTTCACATTACGTCTTCATTAATACTCATTTAACGTCATTTTCAGGTGGAAATCTGATTTTTGATGTTCTACTTGTTGTAACCTAGTTAAGTTAAGAATATATAACTGCGTATTTATGTAGCTTAGAATTTTTGAACCTTATCAAAGCCAGTTAGATAAACAAAATTCCCATGGTTAGCATTATTATGTCATTAGCTGAATGTCTTTTTAAAGGCACCATATTTTCTATAGTTAGTTTTAACTTAAAATTAATAATAATATGGAATGATGGACTTGTCTTATGCCTTTGCTTTTGAACAGTAGGGATAATTTTCTTTAATGAATAATCTTTTGATTATTTTCTCAATTAATTAATCTATAAAACTTTTGAAAATTGTGAAAATGACCATTGCAATTTTCCAGAGCCCAAGGTACTGTCTTCAAATTGCTTCTTTTTTTTTTTTTTTTACAACCAACAGTCTGAAACCCAAAAATATTCAATTTAAAATGATCAGAGAAAAACAGAAAATCCTCACTTTTGAGAAGCTAGAACCATACAATGTTTGGCATCTTAATCAATTACCCAAATAGTTGCAGATTCATTTTCTGTCTAATTGATTAATCGACTAATTATTTTTATGTCATAGGATATATAGAAATGAGAGTGATAGAAAATATAGGTGAGAGAAAAAGGGTGCCTATGATCAAGCCAGTACTGTGGTCTTGCATTCACCAGAGTGCAGCCATTTTCTACCCGGGATTGTATTGTTGCACCCCCTGCCTGTGTTCTTCTGCATGGAAAAACTGACAATTAAGACAAATGTTTAGACAAAACACTTCTGTCTTTCTTCTATGTGACTAATCTAAAATCTAACATCAGTAATAATTTGAAATAGACTGTCGGTGAAATTACAAACCATGGTCACCCTCAGAGGAAGCTCCCACCAGTAAGCGTGCAGCGCACATCTTATCACAACAGATTGCTCTTCCCAAAACCTCAACCTCTGAGCGTGCATCACCTCAGATACACTGAAATGGATTTCTGCTTAAGTCTCCCATCAAAGACGTAATGGCTCTCGGGCTGTGTCATTACATGTCAGATGACAGTCTCCTTCACACAGTGGCAGCTTAAACCTGCCTCTGGACTGATAACTGTGATCTTTATTTGGCTTCTTAGAAGCAAAGACAGGGCAAAGCCACATCCGTGACTCTCTACTGATCCCTCCTAACAAATGTGTGCCAGCTGGAGCTAAGGGTAAAAATGTCACAATGCCCACAAAAGATCAATATAAGACGTGCCATGACAACACAAGCAGGTCAATACTGGGCTGAAATAAGAGAGACGGCTCTCTGTCTATAAGTTAAATGTTTGGTTACACCTTCTGTAAGTGTTTTTCACAGCTCATATATCACTACACTGACAGCATGAATCATCTGCCCTGAGGTTGGATCAAAGACTGTGTATAAAGATGGACGACGCGTCTCCACTTCCTCCCACTGTACAAAAATGAAGCCAGAATATCCCGCATAGGGGCGCTGCCATCTTGCGCTGGTGACGTCATTTGCAGCCAGAGTCTGCGCAATAGTGAGCCCAATCCAATCGCGAGTACACCACATGTTGTCAGTCATGACGTCTCACCCCATTTTTATAGCGTCAAATAACTAATTAAAACAAAACTTGAAACGAAAAATGAACACTTGAACACACATGAGCGTGATAAGAACTACCTAAAATGACAGAAACCATCTTTTGGAAAATTTTATTTTTCAGTTTGGCACGTCGTTCATCTTTATATACAAAAAAAACATAAAAGCATTTTTGTCAGCTGCTCGTGTGAAGGAATCTGAATTTACATGGAGATAAAACAACATAAATGGTGGCTGTCAGGAAAGACACACATAAGTATACAGTAATCCTTACATACAGACACTCTCTTCTTCCTCTCACACACAACAAGCTCTTCTGTGTAAAAACATACTAACTCACTGTTCTAAAAAATAAGGTTTATGCTAGCTTAGATGTAGACGCCCACTCTGGCTTCTTGATGTCTGCAAAAAGAGCCAAATGTATGTAATATAACATTCAAAATGTCTCCATCATATGGACCAAGGGATGGACAGGCACCTTAAGGGCTGTGTGGGGAGTCAAATTGTCGTACGGTCCATTACCTCTCCATTCCCCGGTGGCTGTATTGCAGGTAGAGATTCAACACAGCAGGCAGCAGTGTGAAAATGTTTCTCTCTGTGTGTGTGTAGTGTATATAGGTGTGTACGCCCACGTGTGTGTGTGTGTGTGTGTGTGTGTGTGTGTTGTGTTGTCTGTGCACGCACATACTGTATACCTGTGTGTGCAGCTATGAGGATGCATGGTTTGACATGGCCACCGAGAAACTGTCTTTTATAATGGACATGAACAGAATTCCTCAGGAACAGTATTCTGTATATTTGTGTGATTTTGTTGCTCCATTTTATAAGTAGATCACGAGACACGATGCCTCTTTGAAACCATTTCTGTCCTGCTCGGTTTTCCTTGCATGAAATAACTTCGCATCGTGCTTGATTTGTCATGCAGTCTCTTATTCTGAAATAATTTTGCTCGTTGTGCCTCCATTAAATGGCGTGTTATATTCTCTCTAATGGCTATTACTGCTGATCACAAAAGACCAGTCAAGCAGGCCACATTAAATGGCTGTTAATTGAAGGAACCATTATATCTTGGCTGTGACTGGGAGTCATGACATCACAGGGAGCTGATGAGGAAGCCTCTGGACTGTTATGTCCACTGACAAGTTATGATCATCGGTCATCTGACTAAAATGACATTTTCAACCCCTTTCACATTGTCATTTGATACAATGTTGTTATAAAAGTATTGATCATAGCGGCTTTAAGAAAACTGAATTAATCCTTTTCAGTAACACACATCTAGTAAATCTTCTCACTGCAATCACAGTGAATCAAAGACTGTGAACACATGGATTGCATGGTGGTGGACTCCTATTCAGTACTCAGACATGGTGAAATCGAAGTTACCTGAGGAATTGTCACACTATGGTAGAAAACGAAATGAAAAAATGTAAACACAGTTACCGTGGGAATATAATTAAAGCATGATAAGGCCGAGTGTTGTGGTTGTGCTATCAACGGGTGAAATCCAATGCTCCTCTATAAATCAAGACCTTGTAAAGTCTACACACCTGACTCAATGCGTTACATTAATGCACATCTTCTGGACTACATTGCACATTGCAAATGTTCTTTAAAGTTCATACTGTGAACTTTTGCACATTCCCTGGTAAATACTTTATACATCCCTGCACAGAACTGTACAACTCTTTCAGTTTTTAATATCTTATTGTCAATTTTCAATGTATGCTTCTTGACTTGCAGTACTTGTTTTTATCTTTCTTTATATTTTCTACTTGCTATGCTTATTGTTATGCACCAATATACCAAAGCAAATTCCTTGTATGTGAAAACCTACTACTTGGCAATAAACCTGATTCTGATTCTATGCTGTCGGTATCGATGGCAGAACTGCCATTAACTTGCATAAATCCAAACACCTCATTCAGTGAGGCCATGAATGATATTACATTGTGTTGGTAATATTTTAATACAACAGACTATAAAAAAGAAATCAGGTAATTGCAATTAATTATAAGAATGTGATTCAACCTGGTTTATTTGTTCAAAAAGCTATCCAGGTGCTTCTCCTCGTGAGATAATTCAGGCAATTAAACCCATTATACCTAGGGAGTGCACCTAATTAAAAGTCGATCCAGTTCAGCCTGTCAGCCTGCCGATACGAGTCAGCACAGATAAGAACTTGGAGGATGGATGATGAGGGGAATGGGAGCGAGAAGTGATCTTATCTGCAGTCATCTGTCAACGTTGGGATGATTTGCTCCAGAAATAAGAATTGAATTTCTTCACCGTGTGATTAGATACCTCAGCAAGTCTCATTGAAGTGAGAAGTAATTTAATCTAAAGTCTAAATAATTACTTATGCAGGTAGGCAGTAATCAAACACATGACTTTTGTAGTATAACCTACCTTACACATTGGAAGCAGTAAGTCTGCTGCCACAGAAGTTAATATTTTTGGGTTTCAGACTTTTGCAACGATGATTTTTATTTACGATATGAGATAAATTACTGTTGTTCAGCACCGATTCCTCTATTTAAACCTTCAATATCTGAGCACCAATGAGGATAATATTCGGTCATCTATAATACAGGACAAAGAACAGAAACAAATCCTCACATTTGAGCAGCCAATGTTAGTCATTTTTTTGCTTGAAAAATTAAACCATAAAATAACAAAACAATAAATAAATTATCAAAATAGTTGCCAGTTAATTTCGTGTCAATTGACTAATCCATTAATCATCTCAGCTTTAGATTGCATCACTTTGTCACTTGCTTAAATTGCTTCGAATGTATCAATCCAAGCATGTGTGTATGTGGTGGCTGTGTGTCTGTAGGTAAGTTAAATCTATTCTAAACCAGCTCATCTTGATTTTTTTCACATTACATTTTTTCTTTGGTATGGATTTTATTTAGTTGGCGGCAGTTTGGTTATTTGTTCTCACGTGTTAATTAGGGATGTCCCGAATTTTTTGGCTTCAATCTGAGTCATTTAGTATGGATGGGTATCTGCCAATATCAAGTCCAATCAGCTACTTATATTAACTTAAATGTTGATTTAATATGCATCTCACACATTGAAATAAAAGCTGTAGGCTACATTTACCTTTACTTAGACACTCTTAATTATACACCAGCTACTTGATCCAAATCCTGAAGGCCTTGGTTCAAAACTGTAAAAAAATTATTGATATGATATGAATGAAAATGTAAGAGGAGAATGTGACTCCTGAAACTGACGTCTCACTCTGTTGCAGTTGTTGGATCTGCAGAACTCAGTCCACTCCCGGTTGTCCAGCAATGTCACAGAGTGATGCTTCTTCCCTCACAAATGATCTTTGGCCGAACACAAGGCACCTGCTGCACAAAGCATTTTAACCAGACAACAGACAGTTGTCCTGTTATCAAGTTACTCATGAAATTAAAGTTAATTAGCGACAGCTGTGATGACCTATTGAGAAGCTGTTGTTGTGAATGTTTTGTTCTCTGCTAATGATAATTAGCATTGTAGCTTAGTCAATCTGTGCATTTTGCCAAGCTGCAGCATCTGAACTCAGAGTCACTCACCGGTTCTCCCAAGTAATTTTTCACATTCACACACTCAAATTTACACTCACATATGCAACGTAATGCTGCACTGTAGAGCCTGGCTGTCATTAAGGAGAACGGTGCTGCAACACAAGCAGGCTGAGGTGGACAAAACACAGTAGAGTACAGAAAGGATCATCAGCATTTGATCCATTAAAATATGCCCATATTGCCCCTGATACTGATCCGTAGTATCAGCTCGGGACATCTCTTGTGTTAACGAGGTGGTTGTTTTGACTGATAAACTGATCAATTTAATATTAGATGATGATGTAATGACTATATACTATA
>LKNJ01004964.1:0-26841 GCA_002120245.1 Maccullochella peelii | reverse complement strand
GAGAACTTGCACAATTGGTGGCTGACTAAATACTTTTTTGCCCCACTGTAATTTTCTCAAAGCAGTCCTTTAGGCCAACCAGATTATTAGAATCAGCAGGATTTACAGGAAGATCAAACAGTGTATCATCTGCATAGAGGAGAAAATATATGTAATGTCTATTAATAATGTGACCAAGGGGAAGCATGAAAATAGAGAACACAGTAGGAATAGGACACTTTTTCTCCCCTGTGTATAAAAACCAGGACTGACAGGACCAGGTCTGATTTATTCAGACCAGGGCCCATATTTATTAAAATTGTAAGAATGACATAAATCACTTATCAGTGAAACAGTTCTTCACTGACTATGAAGAATACGACACATTTGTCATGAGACTTATTTCAACTCTCAAGTAATCATGTGAACAGTCAATCAGAAGAGGATTTACCCTACATCAGCCTGATTGTTTTTGTTTTTTTTAAAGATCCTGACATTTTATTCAATGATATTTTGTCAAAACATATGCAAGTTAAAGTTTTTAAAAGATAATTTTATTTGTGTGAAATTCAGCAATCTAATATATTTATAATATTTAAAAAGGGATAAATAAATAGGGATGTCGTAATAGCAAAACTGTCTGAGATGGAAACAAAAATAAAAGCTAACTGAAGCAGGAAAGAAATTCTGCTGCTGGTAGATGAGAAACATCAGAGAAATCATATAATAAATAAGGAGAATTTTGTTTCATTTTTAATATGGATAAATACGGGCCGAGGTTTCTGACTATGGCGTCTTTCATCTGTCAGGTTCGTGGCGTCCTTTGCGTACTACGGCTCTGTGCTGAGCAGTTCGGAGCTGTTGGAGAAGAACTTGTTGTGCGTGACAGACGCAGATCAAGAGCATCAGGTCAAACACCGCCATGAGGATGGACTGTGTTACTGCATCCCCTTCGCACTCAGCGACTACCAGACACTGCTCATCAGCTGCCTGGGAGAGGTCGCACGTAAGTCCAGGACTGAGATCCAGAGCTGTGTTTAACAAAGATTTTCAGCTTAATCAGTTTTCAGACACACTGGCGGCGTAGTTACAGGATTTTAGAAACACCAAGGTCATGAGTGTAAATTTCCCCAGCAGAATCCCAACCACCTGAGAAACTAATGACTAGCCACCAACCAAACTCTGTATATTTTTCTGAGAATTAAAAAAAAATCTAAACACTTCACATTTTATTTATTGATTCAACTGTAAATTTTATCTCCCATCTACATGATGGTCTAAATGTTGTTTCAAAGCTTCTCTTCTCTACCATTTATGTAGTTCTGGTGGATGTTAGCATTTAGCTGTGTCTAGGTACAGCCTCACTGAGCTGCTAGCATGGCTGTAGACTGTTAGACTGTGTCTGAATCCCTCTTTATTTACTATATAGTGCGCTACATTTACTGTCTGCCATTTTATTTGCCAATCCCACAATACAATGCTCTGCATTTCACTGATGTTAGCATGTTAACACTGCCAACATGCTAATATCATTCACCTCAAAGCACAGCTGACTGAATTAGGTAACAACACAACATTTACTCTGCTCCCACCATCAGGACAAACTTTACTGTTTTACTCCACTAGTGGTGAAAACAGACAAGTTGTCTTTACTTATTTTACCCAACAGTTTAGTCTTCTGGTGTGGCACAGATCTGACCCTCTGCTCCTCTGTCCTCCCAGTGGTCCCACTAAACATCTGTATGCTGAATGTGTGGGGACGGAAGATGAGTCTGACAGTGCTGCAACTGGTGGCGGCCATTTTGTTCATGATGCTCAACATCTGCACCACCATGTAAGAAACTCAGAGACTCTTCTCTGTCTGCTTTTATAGTCTGAGTACAGGTTTAAGAGGTCCTCCAGTCTGACTGTGTGCAGGGTTATGAGGAACTCCTGACTGACTGGGTCCAGGTTTATGAAGACCTTCTGTCCCTGTTTTTATCTCCAGGTTTGGGTTCACAGTGTTGCTGTTCCTGCTCCGGTCTCTGGTCTCCATGAACTTTAATGTGGTTTATATTTACACAGCTGAGGTACGTCCAGACTGCTCGTTTAGTGGATGTTTTTATTGATCCAGATCTTGCGTAACAGGTGGTTTTTGTCTCTCAGGTTTTTAGGGATCCAGATCTCAGGTAACAGGTGTTTTTTGTCTCTCAGGTGTATCCCACTGTGGCTCGGTCCCTAGGGATGGGCTTCTGTACATCGTTCAGTCGTATCGGAGGAATGATCGCTCCGTTCATCGCTCAGGTGGGTTCAGTGTCCTGACCAGGAACCACTCAGGTGAGTTTTCAGGTGTTTCTGCTGTCTATGTTTGACATTACTCTGTGTGTACCTCAGGTGTTGATGTCTCAGTCGGTGATTCAGGCTCTTAGTCCGTTCGCTGTTGCCTGTGTGATCTGCGCTCTAGGAAACTTTCTGCTGCCAATAGAAACTAAAGGACGAGCTCTGCTGGTAAGAAACACTTCACTGCTTACACTTTGTACAAAGTTTATTTTACTTTATTTTAACTTTATTTATTCTTCTTTTTTTCAGCAAAGCTCCTGATGATGTCCCGTTTGTCATTTTATCATTGTTACACCTGTAATGTAAAGATGTTAAATATGTACTGATACCAGCTCTTCCTGTTCTTTCATTAACATCCTGAAGTGAATTAATTTATGAATTTATAAATTAAAGCTGGCTAATTAGAGCCGGAGAACATTGCTGTTTCAGCTTATTAAAAAGTTTTGTACTTAGATCACCTTCTAGCTTCAGTTTGTTTTTAATAAAGAGGGAAGAGGGTTAAAACCTTAAACAAAGATTTTTAGTTTTTGGTTTATTGGAGTCACATAACCAGTTATAACCATTATAGTGTCATATCTCCGTCAAAAAGAGAATAAGTTATATTTTCAGTTCTTATCATTGCTGCAGTAACCATATTGAACTCTAATCAGGGCAGAAGGTCGAGGCGTTGATCCTGCTGCCTGTAGAACTTTTTATATGAAGTTTTTATGTTTTTGTTCCATTTATTTTTAAAGGCCTTTACCCACCGGAAGCGATTAATTCACACGTCAATAGATTTTTTTCAAACTGTTGTTTTTGTCGTGAGTACTTTAACACAGAAAGCGAATATTACGTGGGAAAAAAGTGACGTAATTTTTTTTTCAGAACAAGGTCGATTTTTCTGAGCTTTTGCACGGCGAATAAAGGCATCAACCAGGCGTGTTGTGCAGAACGGACGTAACGTCACGTTTCTCATCAGCCTGTATTATATGACGAAGGACACAAAAATTATAAAGACAATGAACTCATGGACAACATGTGGAGCAGCACTGCCACCACAGAAAGTTTACATGTTTTTCATGAAAAATTTATTTTAAATGGGGAAAAAAGTAATTAAAGCATGTTTTAAAAATATTTTGTAGATTGTATGTCTTTAAATAATTTCTTTTATTGAACTATTATTTAACCAGGAAAGCCTCATAAAGTTTAATGAGTGTTAATAAAATGAGCTCTGAAAGAGATGTTCACGTTCTCTTGACATATTGAACAAACTTGAAAAAAATGTTCATAGCAGCACAAGAATATTATTCTAATATATAATGTGATTTGTGTATCAGGACTGACGAGGTGCTAATTAGTGGATTAATATGAAACCAGACTGAGGCTGTACCTAGACATGCTAACATCATCATGCTAACACGCTGATGTTTAGCAGGTGTAATATTTACCGTGTTCACCATCTTAGTTTAGCATGTTCACATGCTAACAGTAGCTAATTAGCAGTAACCACAGAGTCCAGCTGAGGCTGATGGGAATGTCATTAGTTCTGCAGGTATTTGATCATAAACCAATCTTTGACCTGCTGGTGGCGCTAGAGGAAAAGTCAGACGATCACAAAAGTCAGTAGGATTCATCCTCTGGGGAACATGAATTCACTTTTTCATATAGAGCAGGTCTAGACCGACTCTTTATATTTACAGAGACCCAACAATTCCCACCAAGAGCAGCACTAGGAGACAGTGGCAAGGAAAACTCCCTTTAACAGGCAGAAACCTTGAGCAGAACCAGAACCAGGCTCTGGGTGGGTGGTCATCGAGAGAGAGACAACATTCAGTAGTACAGCACAGTTCTACATACAGATGTAAAGTAATAGCAGTGCTAATGGTATTGATGTTAATATTAATAAAAATAATATTAATAGCAATATAATAATAGTAATACTAATTATTAGACCAATAACAACAATAGCAGCCGCGGCTGCCGAGCAGGAACACGGGGGGCAGCAGGTGGCACGCAACCACAGATCCAGACTCCACAGCTTTGTAGGTGAGAAGAAGGATTTTAAATTCTATTCTGGATTTTACGGGGAGCCAGTGCAAGCTAATATGGGAGAACTATGATCTCTTTTCCTGGTTCTTGTCAGTAAACGTGCCGCAGAATTCTGGATCAACTGGAGCGTCTTAAGGGACTTATTGGGGCAGCCTGATAATAGGGAGCTGCAATAATCCAGTCTAGACGTAACAAATGCATGCGACTAGTTTTTCTGCATCTTTTTGAGACAGGATGTGCTTGATTTTTGCAACGTAGGTGAAAAAAGGCCGTCCTTGAAGTTTGTTTTATGTGGGAGTTAAAGGACAAATCCTGATCAAAGATAACTCAGAGATTCCTAACAGTGGTGCTGGAGGCCAGGGCAATGCCATCTAGATTAACTATGTCTTTAGATAATGTGTTTCGGAGCTGTTCAGGACCAAGTACAATAACTTCAGTTTTGTCTGAGTTTAACATCAGAAAGTTGCAGGTCATCCAGGTTTTTAAGTCCTTGAGGCATGCTTGAAGTTTAACTAAGTGATTGGTTTCATCTGGTTTAATTGATTAATATATACATGAATGTCTAAACCACATTTGAGAACAATCCATCCAATAGTTGTTAAGATATTTGAACTGGTGGACTGACTGACAGACGTCACCTCCTTAGAGCCGTGCAGCCAGCGAGGCTGAAAATACCACCTGACAGAGAATAAAGACTTTTATTAATGTAAAATGACGTTTCCTCTGGCGCCAGCATCAGGACAAACTAATACGTTTCTGGCTGTGGAATGAATCTGATAGCCTGATGGTGCCGCTGCTGTGTCTGTAGACGATGATGATGATGATGATGATGAAGAAGACGAAGAAGATGATCTCTGGCTCCTGAACTCCTTTTGTTAATCTTGTTAGCTCAGACACACTCAGATTATAGATTACAGATTACTGTCTGTCCTCAGGGGGCGGAGCCTGGGCTCCACTGACCACCTCCCCCCCGACCTCAGACACTGTGTGTGTGTGTGTGTGTGTGATTAAAGTGGATTTACACTGGCAGCAGTTGAAGATGGAGAGCTGCTCTGTGAGACGTGAGTACAATGATTCATTTAGCACATTTATGTGTGTGTGTGTGTGTTCAGGATCTTTAGTGTTTTATAGAAGAGTAGATTAGTCTACTGAGTTTAACACAGAGCAGTTGCAGGTGTGTTTAGTAGCAGACAGGTGTCTCTTCTACCTGTTCTGCCACATTTTATTGCTGGTTCCAGGTTTGTTCTCCACCTTTAGAAAAACTTATATTTTATATGAACTTATGTAAAGAACAAGTAAATAGTTGTACTGTTTGTACAGTGAAAATGTGCTGCCTCATATTTGTTGCATTCATATTGTGTTTAATTTGTTATTTTTCATGTTTATTATTGGTTTGTTTTATTTGCCTGAGTTACTTTAATGTGCTCAAATTTGTTCGGGTTCTGGTTTTGGTCTTTATGAGTTTGACTTCAGACAAAATGTGAACAGACTGTCTCCATCAACAAATTACTATTCTATTATTAGCACCTCCAGGATGTCTTCTTTCTGTGTGTGTGTGTGTGTGTGTGTTGGTGCTTGGTACAGATGGATCTATTCTGTATGAACCTCTTTGTTTCTATTCACAGTGTGTTAACTCTGCGCACACACACACACACACACACACACACACTCTTACTCAGATAAACACGTCGGTCATATGACCTGGGTCACAGTGACATCATTATGACACTGTGATGTTTAAAGATGCAGCCACACGTTAAGAAGCAAAACAAACACAAAAATGTGGTGAAATAATTTAAATAAGTTCCTTTCAAGAATTTTCTAGTTTGACCAATAAAACTCCACTCAAGGTCAACTTACGAGCTTTTTCCAGAGCTTTTGACACAGTCTTGAGTTATGTCAGCTGCTGTTTCTGAGGTCAAAGTTCAAGAATGGAGTTTTTGATTAAAAAAGGCAGAAGAGAAACATTTAGCTTGAATAATGTTTAAAAAGACAGAAAACTTGTTTACCTGTTCAGGTGTTTTGATTCAACATTATTGTTCAGGTCCTGTTGTCCTGCAGCCACTCTGATCACAACGCCACCATGTAAAAGTAAAAGTTCATGCATTCAAAATGTTACTTCAGTATGATAAAGTATTATTATCAAAATGTACTTCGAGTATCAAAAGTAAGTACTACTACTAATAACAAGCACAATATTTCAATATAATGTCAGCAGTAAAAAGTACAATATTCCCCTCTGAAATGTAGTAAAGTAGAAGTATAAAGTAAAGACTTGGCATGTCCTGTGTGCAACTGTGGACAGAAGTGAATGACGCAGTATCAGAACTGCGTCTGTCTTTCCTGTCCTCTCAGCAGGACGCCTGGACTTCATCCAGCAGCTTCACTCACCATCACACTGTCAGAGATTTTATATATATATATATATATATAAAACATTTATTATTGGAATATTGTAACTGACGCATGAACGTGAAAGCAGCATTTTAATGTTGTCAGCATGGAGCTACTCTGAACTACTTCACACTGTTGGATAGTTTAATCTTTAACAGTGCAACATATGTTTTTAAATCTTAATCTGAAAAGAAAGTAAATGTAGTGCAGTAAAAAGTACCTCAAAGTAAGTTCATGGTTCAGTTTATAGATCCATAAAAACATCATAATTACCTTATTACAGATCACAGGAAACAACATAAAACTATTTTCTATAGCCTGAATCATCCAAACAACAGTACTGTATAAAAGTACAGCACATAAGTATTTGTATATACTACTGCCTATTTGTAACGTGCACTGAGCACAAAAACCGTCTTAAAGGGTCAAAACTTCAGCAACACTTTTAGAATTAAGAATCATCATTTCTTCATTACTTCACAAACCAAAATGTCTAAATGTGTCCAACATTTGTGTTTCAGGGTGAATCTTCTCTCAGACGTCAAAAGGCAACCTGGAGTCTGTCGGTGACGTCATCAGCAGGTGCCTCCCTTCCCATGGTGCCCTGCAGCCTCTGGGGTCGCCATGGGAGATGAGTCGTACGCAGAATGCCGAGCTCAGGAGCTGTTTGATGAGTTTGTGTCGGCGTCGACTTGCAAGGCGGCGCTGTGGTCCTTCAGCCAGCTGTGTGAACATCTGCAGCTGGACCAGAGCGCCACAGAGAGGCCGCTGTACCGACCAATCAAACGGCGCCTCAACTACTGGAGGGCCAACGCTCTGTGGGCCAAACTGGATCGAAGGGCCAGTCAGCAGGAGTACCAGAGGGCCCAAGTCTGCACCAACACCACTGTATGTTCTTTATCTAAAATCATATCATATGCTGCAGTGATGTCATGGTGTTGCCAACATAAACCCAGCGATGTAATGACAACAAAGAGAGTCTCTGAGTGGTCAGCTGTTGTCTTCTCTCTGATTGGTCAGTGTGTGATCATCGGGGCGGGGCCCTGCGGTCTGAGGACGGCGGTGGAGCTGAGCTTCATGGGAGCTCGGGTGGTGCTACTGGAGAAGAGAGACTCCTTCTCCAGGAACAACGTTCTCCACCTGTGGCCCTTCACCATCCACGACCTGCGGGGCCTCGGGGCCAAAAAGTTCTATGGAAAGTTCTGTGCCGGCTCCATTGACCACATCAGTGAGTCTATGATCTATTACACTTGTCTGATCAGAACAGCTAGATCCTCCAATCAGCAACACCTGTTTCCTGTCTGCAGGTATCCGTCAGCTGCAGCTGGTCCTGCTAAAGGTCGCCTTACTGCTGGGGGTCGAAGTCCATGTAAATGTGGAGTTTAAAAACCTGATGGAGCCACCAGGAGATCAGCACAGACACAGTAAGAACTACAGTTGTTAATTGAAGTGAATTCTCAGGTGAAAGTTTGCAGTTAAACATGTGAAATGTTTAAATGTCTATAAATGTAAACATGTCAAGTCTTTGGAGCTTTTGAGACAATAAAACAATTTAAACTGGAAAACGCTAACATTTTCTGAAGGAAATTGAAGTGGGCTTGCAGCTGAAAATTTACAGTTGAAACTTTAAAAACGGTTTAAATGTCAGAACATGTTTAGCTTTTTAAAGTAATAAAAATAATGTAAACTATTAACTACTATACTTTCTGAAGGAAATTGAAGTGTGGAGTGTACTGAAAATGTGCAGGTGAAATGTTTGAAATAGTTGAAGTGGCAGTTAAAATGGAAGTGCTGGAAGTAGAACTGTTGGTCAGGTCAAGTGTAAGTGATAAATTGAGCTAGAAGTATCAGTTGAAGTGGAAGTCCTCAAAGAAATCGCCAGTTCAAATGTATACACTGAAAGACAATGTCAATTATAGTGTCAGCTGAAGTGTAACCACTGAGTGAAGTTTAAGTTGAAGTGCTGAAAGGAGTTAAAATGACAGTTGAAGTGTATGATCTGAAAGCTGTCAGTTAAAGAATAAGAATCAGTGGCAGCTGATATATAACGGGTGAAAGCAGTTGAAGTGGAAGTAAGTAAGTGGAAGTCCAAGCTTACTAATGATCTGTCTGTCTGTTCTATGTGCCTTTTTACCGGTAATCCTGTCTACCTGTGCAGAGGTGGGCTGGAGGATGGAGGTGAGTCCAAAGTCTCATCCTCTCAATCAGCTGGACTTTGATGTCATCATCGGAGCAGATGGACGCAGGAACACACTTCCAGGTACATTGAAGTCCAGCTTAGTCTGATGAAAGCTAAGTAAGACTCAACTGCTGTGTCTGACAGCCAACTCCTCCTTCAGACTACAGTATAGCTGGGCCTATGTTTAGCTGAGTCTGACAAAGTCCAGCTTAGACTGATGGAGCTGAGTCCTCTTTGAAAGGTGGAGTAGTAAATAAAATAAAGTACAGCTGAGTTTGACAAAACTCCAGTTTAGTCTGATGATACTTGATCTAAGTACAGCTGAGTCTGATTAAAGTTAAGTCAAAAATGCAGAGCTGAGATTTTCTGCACACTGAAGTAAAGTACAGCAGAGTCCGACATACTGAGTCTGAGTCCTCCATCAGGCTGAAGTTAAGTGATTTGTCTTAGCTTGCTAACGTGCTAAATGTAATATTGCTACTTTGTCTAGTAAAATTACAAATTTCTTCTTATAATATTGCAAGTTTTTTCTTATAATATGATAAAATTACAACTTCCAAAATAATTAAACTTTATTCTATTCCCTGATGGTGGCCCTAATAATCTCCCTGTCACTGTTTGAACAGGTTTCAGGCGTAAAGAGTTCAGAGGGAAGTTGGCCATTGCCATCACAGCAAACTTTAAAAACAGAAACACCACAGCTGAGGCCAAAGTGGAGGAGATCAGCGGAGTGGCTTTCATCTTCAACCAGAGGTTCTTCCAGGAACTACGACAGAAAACTGGTGCAAAATGTGATCGTATCATATCTGGTTTAATGTTCTGGTGACCAGAAATTGAATGAAAGTCATTATGAGACTGTTATTGTTCATAAAGAGGAACATTTGACCTCATCGTGTTCTGTCTGAATCTTTCAGGGATTGATCTGGAGAACATTGTGTACTACAAAGATGACACTCACTACTTTGTGATGACGGCAAAGAAACAGAGTCTGTTGGAAAAAGGAGTCATTATACAGGTAAGATTACACACCTGGATACACAACAGAACAACACAGTCCAGACCAAGACAAGTCCAAGTCAAAACACCCAAAAAACACCCACAAGAACCGAGACGAGTCCAAGATAACAGAAGAATATCTGATCTTCCTCCATCAGGACTTTGCAGACACCACGCAGCTTCTCTCTCGGGGGAACGTGGACCAGAATGCATTGCAGGTGTACGCCCGCGAGGCCGCTGACTTCTCCACCAATCACCAGCTACCATCTCTGGACTTCGCCATGAATCACTACGGTCAGCCTGACGTCGCCATGTTCGACTTCACCTGCATGTATGCATCCGAAAACGCCGCCATGGTTCGCCAACGCCACGGATACCAGCTGCTGGTCACACTGGTGGGAGACAGTCTGCTGGAGGTGAGACAGGTGGAGAGACAGACAGTCTGCTGGAGGAGAGACAGGTGTCTGGAAACAAAGGGTGCAGATGTTGTGAGGACTCCTGCTCACCTTTATCATCTTATTGAGACAGAAGGTTAAAATAGACTCAATGAAATATCTGTACAATAAGGTCATCAATTATCAGTATTAAAGAGACATTTGACTTCCTGAATCAGACAGACAGGTGATGATGATGTCTGTCTTCCTGTCTGCAGCCTTTCTGGCCGATGGGAACAGGAATAGCTCGAGGGTTTCTGGCAGCTCTGGATTCAGCCTGGATGATACGAAGTTGGGCTCAAGGTGGAGCTCCTTTGGACATCCTGGCAGACAGGTCAATATATATACAATAATAAAATATACACACCTGCTGCTGTCAGACAGACAGGTTATCCTGTAGTGACAACATGTCTGTCTCTCCCTCCTGTCTGTCTCTCAGAGAGAGTGCGTACCGTCTCCTCCCTCAGACGACTCCAGAGAACCTGCAGAAGAACTTCAGTCTGTTTACAGTCAATCCAACAACAAGATACCTGAACATCAACCGTCTGCTCATCACACCTGCTCAGGTACACGCACGCACATGCACACACACACACACACAGATTTGACGAAACTATGTTAACACACAGCTGACCAATGAAACAACAGAAACAAGTTTTCTTTCAGGTGAGACACCTGGTGGACACAGGAGAGGAGGCGGGGCTAAACACAGACTGCAGTGACATCATCCGTTTGAAGTCCCCCAGATTCCTCAGACAGGGTGAGTTCACTTTATCTTCCTGTGAAACGTTACGACTCAGTTTAGTTTAATTGTCTCTGATGTGATTGGTCGCTGTCTTGTCCTCTCTGATAGGTTCTTTCTCTCAGTCCAATAAGCTGCTGACTTGGTGTCAGGAGCAGACTTGTGGTTACCGTGGTGTTGCCGTTAGCGACTTGACTACTTCCTGGAAGAGTGGCCTCGCTCTCTGTGCCCTGATTCATCGATATCGACCTGATCTGATGTAAAACAATCAGCTGATTATTAGATAACTAAAATAATTCAATCACTAAAACTGATACAGGACATGTTTTCTATGAAGTCAATACCTGACTCAATTTTGTCTTGCTGACTTCCTGCCTTCTTGTCCTCCCGTCTTCTTCCCGACTTCCTGTCTTCTTGACTTCCTGTCCTCCCATCTTCCCGACATCTTGTCCTCCTGTTTTCCTGATTTCCTGTCTGTCCTCAGTGACTTTGAGTCTCTAGACAAGTCATCGGTGGAAGAAAACACTCGTCTCGGCTTCGACGTGGCTGAGCAAGAGTTCGGGATTTCTCCTCTGATGACGGTGGAAGAAATGTTGTCTGAAGCAGAACCGGACTCTTTGTCTGTGGTGATGTACCTGAGTCAGTTCTACCAGCTGCTCAAAGACACACCGCCCCCTGCTGGTGAGACTCATCAGTCCCTGCTACATGCCCCTAAATCCTGCGCACTGCTCGTTTTTAAAGCAATAGAAATAACTTAAATGAAAGTATAAGATTCTTAAACCAAAGAAAAAAGACAAATGAAGACATAAGACTGTTAATATGTCCTAAAACATTTGGTCAGTTTTCACTACAGACTGATAATAAGTATTATAATAATCAGACAGACTGCACTGATTTAAAGACTCATTCATCTGAAATAAAATCAATTCAAACAGTTAAAGTTCTTCATGTGTTTAAAGATAACACATGAACATGATAATATGATGTTAAGATATGATGATAGAAGCATTTATCTCTTTTGTTTCAGGTTGTCTGAGTCAGAGCTCTGACCTGAGATCAGCTCTCATCACTCCGGCCTCCCTCCTCAGCAGACTGGGACTCAGTCCGTCCAGAAAGAGAAACCCGAAGGTCCTGCAGCTGTCTGTCTGTCTGTCTGTCTGTCTGTCTGTCTATCTATCTATCTATCTATCTATATACTGTATGTGTATGTATATATACTGTATATGTTACTCTGTTTGTGATCAACTCTTGGAGCTGTTAACCCCTCAGTGTCTCTACAGGAGCAGAAAGAAGCTTGGGGGAAAAGGAGGAAGACCAGTGGTCTGTGTCGAGAGCAGAAGGAGGTCAGTGTTTACACTTTAGTTACTGAATCACAGCAACAGAAATTCATTTCACTCTCAAGCTCCTCAGAAAGTCTAGGAAAGGTTCAGTGTTTCCACCAGAATTTAATTGTTATGATGAAGTAAAAGACTGAACTGAAGACAAGATTTATTAAACATATTTAGTGTTCAGGTGAAAATTCTGCTTCATACTGAAGAATAATGTCAGTGAAGCTTTTATATTTCTGTACTATGATAACTGGACGTCAGTCAGCTGTTTCCTGTTGAAGTCATGTTTTTGTTTCCAGTCATGTGACCTGAACGGTGACGTTGACAGCCAGGTATATGATGAGGTGTTTGTGGGCGGGTCCAGTCGCTCCAGAGTGCGCCTGATGGCCAATCAGCTGCAGGCGAAGCTGATCAAGAGCTCGACTTCTTCCTCTTCTTCTTCTTCTTCTTCTTCTTCTTCTTCTTCTGCTGCTGCGGCTTTACGTCGACAGGTGAGATCAGAATGACATACAGACAGGTTTCTGATTAATGATCAATAATATTTCACTTTCTGTTCATCAGATCAAACAGCCGTTCAATTCATGTTTTTATGTGTTTCACATGACCAGAGTCCTGCAGGTGATCAGCTGATGTCAGAGGTCATTTATGGATTTATTGGTTTATTAAACAGCTGTAATGCTGTTTTTCATCATCCTGACAGAACATAAGATTAAAAGGTTATTGAGATCATTAATAAACCTGCAGAACGATAATAAAAAAAGAATATTAATGTTAGTAAAAACATAAAGAACATGATCAGGTGTCACTCATAATACAAAACACACACAGCAATGAAACAGGGATTTTAAAGTGAATATTAATATTAATGTGGAGTAAATCAGAACACCGTGCTGCGTTATTAGACACTAAGTGGAACATGAGATCCAGATCAGTGTTGTCTGTTCAGGTCCTTTAAAGCAGCAGAAGTATTGATATTAACACTATATATGGCTCCATGTGTTGACCAGCAGGGGGAGCTGTTGTCCAGCCTCCCTCCCCCCACACAGTCTCCAGACTGTCAGCCGGCTGCAGCTCCGCTTCACACGTTGTCATGGAGACCGGTAAAAGCTGGTAGTCAGTAGGAACCAGTAGAAACAGATGAACCCTCAGTGTTTGGTTTAGTTCCCAGCAGACCAACAAAAAGGAAATAAAGAAAGAATCAAAAAGAGCAGCTCACGTTACATCACTTTTATCTGTTTGATTACATTCGATTGAATTAAACGTCACTTTGTCCTCCTGCTTGTCTCTGTGGAAACGCCTCATCAGAGGAAACGAACTCTTCAGCAGGAACAGATGAGTTTTCGGTTCAAAGAGAAGATCAAGTCTCAGTCTGTCCTCAGCGAGGAGGAGAAGGTACCGAGCTGCAGTGCATTCTGGGTATCTCTGGTGGTGTGGTGTTTTAGTGTGGATGTGACGTAGAACCACTGAGACCCAACAGCACCATATATGTTGTAGGCCTATATATAACATATATAACATATACATGTTGTATAAAATATATAACAGTTCTGTACTTGTGAAACTTGGTGTGTTTAAGAAGTTCCTTCAGACTGAAATACAGAGTCAGCAATGTTTCCTCTTTGTGACTTTGGTTCATCAGGACTTGATATTGATGGTTCAGCTCTGCAGGGTTAGGACACGCCGCGTCATGTGATGCATCTGCAGATCAGTTACAAACTGTTCACTGTGAATCCCATGAATAGTTTCTATTGAAGAGAGAAGAGCTGAGCAGCTCAGCCTGCAGCCCCCCCCCCGCCCCCCCGTCTGCTGACACGAGTGTATTTTAGACTTTATATTAGTTCCACTACCATCAGAATCAGTGAACAAAGAACCAGTTGATCTCTAACAGCTGTTCAGTCCTGATGAAAGTACTGTTCTCTGTCTGCTAACTGTCTGTCTGCCTGTCTCTCTGTCTGTCTGCCTGATCACAGTGTCTGCAGATGTACACTGGTGGAGTGAGCTCATTGACTGAGCAGATAACCAATCAGATTCAGAGTCAGGAGGAAGTGAGTTTGGTAAGAATCTGATTGGATCTTCTTCTAAAGGTCTGAAAGTTGTTCTTCAGAAAAATGACAACTTTGATGATGTTTTATTCTATAAATTATATATAACTGAGTCCTAAAGACATATTTTGTTAAGACAAGTGAAAACTGAAATTCTACTTCAATTATTCAATTAATTTTCTTTGATCATATTTTACAAACTGATTCTATGGTTTGTAAAAACTTTAATATGCAAAGTAACTGCAGCTGTCAGATAAATGTAGTAATTATATAATAATAGTAAACTTTATTTATATATAACCTTTCAAAACAAAGGAAAAACTAAACCTTCAGCACCATTAAACACACCTCGAGTTGGACGTGCACCTTAAGATCCATGAAGATCACAAACAGAATCAGTGACAAGGGGCGACCCTGCAGAGTCCAACACTCTCTGAAAACGTGTTTGACTTCCTACCGAGAATACGGAAACAGCTCTCACTTTGGTTCTATAAGGACCAGATGGCTCGTATCGATACTCAGATAATTGGCGCACACCCTCCGGTCCTCCTTTTTAAAAATGGGAACCGCCACCCCGGTCTGCCACTCCACAGGCATTGTACCCGCCCTTCACGCAACACTGAAGAGGCGTGTCAGCCAAGACAGCCCAACAATGTCCAGAGCCTTCAGCATCTCAGGGAGAATCTCATCCACATTGGGCGCCTTGCTGCAGAGGAGTTTCTTGACTACCTCAGAGACCTCTGCCAGGGATATTGGTGAGGCTTCCTCCAAGTCTTCAGACTCCGCCTCCTCCACAGAGGATGTGTTGGTCAGGTTCAGGAGTTCCTCAAAGTGTGCTTTTCACTGCTCACCAAGACGCTTGCCCAAGTCAGGGTCAGCAGTTCTCCCCTGCTGAACACAGCCTGGGCCAAGCCCTGCTTTCCCTTCCTGAGTTGTCGAATGGTTTGCCAGAACTTCCTTGAGGCCAACTGAAAGTCCCTCTCTATAGCCTCCCCAAACTCCTCCCACACCCGGGTTTTTGTACCTCTCTGCTGCTTCAGGAGACCCCTGGGCCATCTAAATCCAAAAGACCTTCTTCATCTTGACGGACTCCTTCACCACTGGTGTCCACCTGCAGGTTCTTAGGTTGCAACAGGCACAGACGACCTTATGACCACAACTCCTAGCAGCCGCCTCCACAATAGAGGCTTTGAACATGGATCACTCGGATTCCATGTCCCCAACCTCCCCTGGGATGCATGAGAAAATCTTCCAGAGCTGGGAGAGAGACCTCGCGGACAGGTCCTCGCCTCAGCCAGACTTTCCCAGTTCACCCTCACAGAACACCCAGAACACGTTATATATCTCATCTGGCTTGGGAACGCCTCGGGATCCCTCAGGAGAAGCTGGAAAACATTGCTGAGGAGCCTGCTGTCACCTTGACCCAGCCTCGTATAAGTGGAAGAAAATAGATGGATGGAGAATAAAATAAATAAAAAACAGTTAAACATGCTGAATGTTGTTTTTTTAGGAAGTGATTTTAAATCTGTAACTGATATACACCAGAGTATCAATAACCCCATTATCAATACAGCAGTCTGTTTGTCTCCAGTACCTGTCTGTCTTCTCAGCACCTGTCTCTCTTCAGTCCTCAGGCTGCAGTGACGTCTGTTTCTTCTGTCAGAAGAAAGTTTATCTGATGGAGCGTTTGAGTGCCGAAGGTTTGTTCTTTCATCGGAGCTGCTTCCAGTGTTTCCACTGCAGCAACACACTCAGACTGGCTTCATACGCCTTCGACCAGCACACAGGTATTTCTACATCCTCATCATCATTGTCACCCAGAAACTATGTTCTACTGGAGAAAGGGTCAGTGAGAGACTTCGTACTGTTGAATACAAAGATAGCTTCAGTTGTTTCAGGTGTTTGCAGCCAACAGTCTAACCTCATAGAAAAATATCCAGAACAAAGCAGAAGCTCTGAAGATTCAAACAAATGAATAAATAAATAAATAAAATACATTTATTTCATTACACAGGAGAAAAAAAACATTTCATCGTCAGCGCAACTTATAGACAAACAATAACCAATCAGGAGGCGGGAGGTCAAAGGTCAGCTACCTGGTGTGGTCACATGACCTACATGGAAACTGGAATGAATATATAAATGTTATAAAGGTGCTCACATGGACAAACAAAACTCTACTCACATTAACTTCAGATAACTAAAATAACACGAAAGGTCAATTCATCTCTCTCTCATGGTCTATATAAACTGTAGTTATCTGTAAACACATATATAACTGTAGTTATAGATAAAGTTATAAACTAAATGTAGAGAATAACTTCCTGCCTTCACAGCTCCAGCATCTTACAGAAAACGGTCACAGATCTTTTTCCACCATGTGACATCTTTAATGTTTGACCAGCCGGAGGATCAGTGAACTCATGACTGCAGCCTCTGTTCATACGTTCACTCCATTGTGCTTCTTTATGGACACGACCGAGTTAGATTTATTTAACAGAACCTCAGATTACTGCAGTATTCCATATATATACACACACACACACACACACACACACACACACACACACACACACACACATATATACTGTGTGTGTGTATATATACACAGCTGAGACTATGAACTGCTGTATACTGAGTAAACTACTCAAAGGTTTTAATATATTGTTTATTCCAACTGTATTATTCTGACACTGATATCTGAGAATATTTCGTGTGTTCAGTTTATATCTGACATCATGGCAGTCCATGTGGTCCATGTGGGACCAGCACATTTAGGTTTATAACACTCATTATATTGTGAATATTCATACTGTGTATTACATGTAGAGTATCAGTAGTTTAATTATTTATATAAAAATCATTTCCTCCTGGACAATAAAGATCTGATCTGAACACGAACAGTGAAACTGACCAATAGAGAGAGAGAAACAGGTGTAACGTCCTCTGGTCCTGGTCCTGGATCAGCTGTCAGACTGCAGAATCTGGATCAGCTGTCAGTGATAATGTGACCACCTGTCAGATAATCTGTCATCACTGATTGACCACATGATGTTGTCATGTGACCTCAGTGTGTGTGTGGACATTAACAGTTAGAGCCTCGAGCGCCGCCTCCACACATCTGTGTGTGTGTGTGTGTATTTTTATCCCATAAAGCTCATATTGTGTGTCTGAGCTTCAGGAAAAACAAGATCTCCTGTTTGTTTGATTAAAACTCAGCAGCCAATCAGAGCAGAGCAGTCATGTGACCAGAGTTTAAGTGTGAGGCGGGAGAGAGTCGGTTTGAACGTTGCTATAAAATCAACATGAAGTTCAGTCTGTGTTTCCTGTGTGTCAGCGAGGTTCTTCTGTCTTCATCACTTCGACTCTCGTCTGAACGCTGCGACGCTGAAACGGAGAGCGACTGACCGAGCGGCTTCTCAACCAACAACCACCGTAAGAAAAGACAGCGCTCTCCCTAAATATATTCAGATAAATATTAATATTAAGACCAAACACTTGGTAACTTGGTATAAATCACCAAGTAGTCAGTGACGGAGGGTTTGAAATGATAAATAAACGTTATAAATGTTTGACTCAGGATCTGTTTGTTTTCTTCACAGGCGTCTCTGGGTTCAGCGCCGTCACTCTCCTCTGCAGACTCTCTGATTTCTGCTGACCATCGTTGTTCCTCAGGTGAGTCCACTTCACCTGCGTCGTGCTTTCAGTCTTCATACCTGTTCACACTAAGCATGCTCCTTAAACTGGAATCAATGTGGGCTTTAGTGTGTGTGTGTTTCTGTGTGTTTCTGTGTGTGTGCGCGGCTGTGTTGGTGTGTTTGCAGTTGTTTCTATGGTGACGCCCAAGAGGATCGAGCTGGAAAACTGCCACCGGAGCTCGATGGAGGTGGAGCTGCTGGAGGAGCCTGAGGAGCCCGAGGAGGTCTCTGAGGAGACGCTGAACCGGTTCAACCTGGGCCTGGATCAGGAAATCAAGCACAGGTCCAGGTCAGAGTCTAGTCTGAATGGAAGGTTGTTAACGCCAGGAAAAGATAAAAGGACATGAAATATGATATAATACGATATTCAAGACTCATGAGGAGACAAAATACAGAGATAATCACAATTCTGACTTTTCAAGTTAAAATCACAAAATATTAAATTTGTAAAAACTTTAATCAGAATTCTGAGTTTTAAAAAACTGCAGCTGACAAGTTTTTAAGCCAAATTTGTTACCATTTACATTTTAAAAAATGACTTTTTAAATCAAAATCATAATATTCTACATCAAAAATGAAACTAATCAGAAGTTTGATGTAGTATTTTTTAAGTTTTTATGATGTATTTTGCTGGCAGTATTGATCCTCCATACTTGTGATCTCCTCACAGTGAAACAGTCACAGCGTCAGTTTGTCTCTTTGTTTTCAGTTCAGAATTGGAGATAGAGGAGAAGGAAGAGGAAGAGGAGGAGGAAGAGGAAGAGGAGGAGGAGGAGGAAGAGGAAGAGGAGGGCAGCACTCAACATCCAGTGACTTCAGAGGAGGCCAGAACTTCATGGAGGGAAACTCTGCAGCTCCACCTGAGAGAGGAAGAGGAGGAGGGAGGCACTGAGGTGGAGTCCAGTGACGGTGAGTCTGTGTGTTGTAATGTGTGCGTGTGTGTGCGTTGTAACGTGTTGTGTTGCGTGTTTTGTGTGTGTGTGTGTGTGTGTGTGTGTGTGTGTGCTGTAACATGTTGTGTCTCCCCCTGCTGGCAGAGGGGGAGTACAGCCCCTGGGACATGGCGCGACACTCGGGTCTGTGGCTCCTGTTAGAGGATGAGACAGGTAGAATCCAAACTAACCAAACTACATTTATAAAAACATGAAATTTAGACGAACTTCACAAGCATGAAGCTTCTTTCTGTGCTGTCATGTGATCATTTTAACAACATGAAAATGATTTAAACCAGCTGCTTTCTTTCATCCTGATGGTCAAAGTAACTAAGTAACACTGACAGTAAAAGTTAGATTTTTACTGTGGTCGCTGGAGGGAAAAGTAGCAAATATCTAACAGTCTGTGTTACAATGTAATTTTTTAAAATGCTGTTTAAAAGCCTTTTGCACGCTGTCTTTCTGTTGGCAGTATTTTACTTTACTTTTTATTATATTTATAACTTTTCCGATATACATCCCTCCTCCGTCCTGAACTGACCCCCCCCCCCAGAGGAGGAGTTTTCTCTCGTCTTGCAGAGCGTCTCCTCAACAGCAGGAAGTGACATCATACACTGTGACACACTGGTGGAGCTTGACTCCACCTCCAGCCCTCTGCCATGCATCCACTCCTCCACACCTCCATCTGAGACTCTGCCCCCTGGAAACACCTCCACCGCCTCCTTCATCTCCACGCCTGAATACGACGACAACCGAGACACAGCTCCGCGCACACAGCTCACACCTGTCGTTGTCATGGAAACAGCTGCCCAGAGACAAATCCCCCTACAACCAGCTGGAGGGCGGGCCTCATTTGATGACATCAGCCCTGAACTGCTGCCAAAAAAGCCACTCCTGCAGCAGGAGAGAGGGGCAGAGCCATATGAGGAGGGGGTGGAGTCAGAGGGGGTGAGGAGGAGGAGACATAGAGGAGCCCACAGCTTCCCCCCTCGCCTCCTCCTGCCCGCTCTGCAGAGTGGGGGCGGGTCTCTCCTGCTCCAGCTGAAGGGGCTCAAAGAGGCTCCGCCCCCTGGACAGGTGAAGGTGGAAGGGGGCGGGGCCAAAGCCCTGTGGAGGTCAGTGTTCTCTGGAAACAGGAAGGAGAAGAAGAAGAAGTGGGGCAGGACTTTACCTTCAAAGAGGGTAAAGAAGGACGCAGCCAATCAGAGGAGAGCTACAGGTGATGATGTAATAAAGAAACCCATGTAGACAGAGTGAGGTCACAGTGATGAGGTAATAATTGTACTTCCTGTGTCTTCAGATGTGAGAGGAGGTCTGAGTCTGACAGAAGAGTCGGGTCTGGATTCATTGGCTCTGCTGCAGAGATGTTCACTGAAACCCAGAAACAACGTAAGAATCAAACACACTGCAGCTCTCAACACCATCAACAGTAGCTTCATCATCAATACAGCCACCAGGGCTCGATGTTCGCATCCTGTTTCATCATAAAATTAAAGGTTCAAAGGTCAGACCCATCAACATGTTGAAGAAACGGCTTCCACATGTTTAAAGTGTTTGTATAAACCAGATCAGACTCCCACCTGACACGACAACAGAAGTCAAAGACCAGACACATTAGTGATGTGTATACCAGGAAGACACTGGATCCAGTTCTAGCTCAGTTCCCACCATGTTGTGTGTCACACAGGACAGTTTGGGGTAGACAGTGTTTGTCTGTCAGGTGATAAACGCACTCTGTGTAGTATTTAGAGTTGTGTTGTTGTTGGTTTGTTCCACATGTTTTCTGTAATCCCTTCGCACAGTTCCCAGCTCATGAATACCAGACCAGTCTCAGGGGGTTGTATAAGGCACTTAGATCCAGTTGGGTTTTACATGCTGAGTTAAGGAATCAGACTAATTACTGGATTTAAGACTAAAAGTCTGAATCAGTGTGAACCCCACCTGTTGAGGTTCTCAGGTCAACTGTCTTGTTCTGATGTTTGTAGCTGCGTTTGGAGCTGTTTGACCTCACGTCTGAACTTCAGAGAGTCGTAATAAAAGAGGAAGAGGAGGAGAACCAGGAGGTATCAACTGTGCTAGATTCAGGAAACTGTGTTCTGTTTTAGTTATGTGACTGTGGCTCAGAGTTTTATATTAGCCAAACATAGACTGAATGATTGTCTTTGTCTGCATTTTGCTGCTGACCCACAGCTGCAGACCTGAACTCCATTCACACAAAATCACAAAATGAAGGACTTAGACTTGAATGCTGAGAAACTTGATGTATTTTGACCCTCCTGAACTCCCAGAATATTTAAATATCTGATCTCTGCATTGAAAGTATGTTGTCAGTATTGACTGGTTATAGACTTTCCTCCACTGACTTGGCCTTTTCTCAACTGACTCACACTTATCTCGACTTACTTGAGACTTGACATGGACTTGTGACAACTGACTGGAGACTCGACTTGGACATGTCCTCGAAGATTTTAATACCAGAGAAATGTTCTTTTAGTTCCGTGTTTGTTGAGACCTGATGTTTAAATCACTCTTTGAACTCAGTTTGACTGTTTTTGTCCCTGGTGTCTCTCAGCATGCGTATGTTCCTCACGCTCTGGCTTTTAAACGAGTGTACGCCATCAAGGTACAGACACGTTATCATGACTATGGTGTACAGTGGCGGTCTAATACTCAGTCCTGTCAGACTCTGGTAGACTTCCTGTAATGTATTAACACTGTTGTTTCTGTTTTTTCAGACACGCTCTCTGAAGGACAGAGTTCCCTTCCAGGACTCTGAAAGACAGTCCTCTTGTCCCACAGAGGTGGTGGGGGTCCTTGTCCAGCCGAAGGAGCCGTCTAGTCTGAGTGTGAAGGAGACCATGTTCCAGAGGGGACAAGAGGATGAAGACGAAGACCTGGATGCCAAAATCACGCGACGAGTTCAGAGAGCTGCTAGAAGAAAGGCCAAACAGGAACAGCTGAAAAGACTGCACAAAGCCCAGGTGAGATTACCTGAGGACAGAGACAACAGAGACTGTCAGGGTTACAGACCAGGTCCACCCGAGGACAGAGACACATGGAGGAGGTCCAGGTTCAAGTCCAGATAATCTCAGGTGTGGTTGTTCTGGTGTGAAAGCTGTCAATCAAACTCGGTGCGGACCAAACAACTAGACTGAGACCACCTGACAAAGAGGGTCTCAGTCCGGTTTCAAGTGAACTCTGGTGGCTCATAAAGCAGATTCCAAAACCAAATGTGTTTTTTAAAAGCTAAACTGTTATTAAATCCATCTGCTGAGTGTCAACTGTCAAGTGAGTGATCTTATCAGCAATCTGTTAGCATCATTTGGTAACCATGGTAACACATACCATGGTTACCAAATGGTGTGTTGAGTTCAAGTCCCACTCTGTGTCGTCGTAAACTGAATGAAACACAGTAACTGTGGTTCAGTCTCAGTCTGCACTGATGCTGATGAAGATCAATAAGCTCATCAAGTTCAGTGGAGTCACCTGCTGTCAGTCACAATCTCATTTCCCCCTGTGGGTCCTGCAGGATGACATCACCAAAACAGTCCAATCAGTGAGTTACCTGTCAGTCTGGATGACTTTGTGTTTCTTCCTGTGAACATGAACCAGACCAGAACTAAAAGGTCTGGACCACATGACCAGAACTACAGGTGAGACAGGTGAGACTATTCTGACTGTTTGTTTCAGATGATCCAGAGACAGCTGCAGCAGGTGGAGGAGAAACAGAGGCAGCTGGAGGAGAAAGGAGTGATGGTGGAGAAAGCTCTGAGAGGAGAAGCAGGTGATAACACACACACACACACACACACACACATATCTGTATATATATAATGATGTGACTGAACTCACCTGTGTTTCTGTCAGATTATTGGGGAGACGACAACGACGGCCAAGACATTGAGCTTCACCTGGGAGGTTAGTTGAATGTACTGCACTTATTGTAATATACTAAAGGAGCAGTAGTAGTTTACTACAGTATATAGTAGTGTACTATAGTATATAGTGGATAAGCAGCCTGTCTCTCTCTGCAGGACTGGGTAAACTGGATAATCCAGCTCTGATGCAGCAGTGGTTCCAGTTGGTCCAGCAGAAGAACTCTCTGGTTCGATATGAATCTGAACTCATGATATTGTGAGTATCTGACCTTTATATCCAGCAGCAGGTTCAGGTTTACCAGGACCTCCTGGATGGTACAGGTTTATTAGGATGATTCGGGACTGTCTGGACCCGGTTTTCAGAGTCTCTGCTGTGTTTCAGAGCTCGGGAGTTGGAGTTGGAGGACCGACAGAGTCGCCTGCAGCAGGAGCTCAGAGAGCGGATGGCTGTGGACGGTAACATCACGACACGGTTTCTGACTTAAATAATAATGAATCTGTCATCACAAGAAAAACATAATTTAGTACAACTGAAACACGTGATGCTGTAACCATGGAAGCATCACAGTGTTGGATTCATCTATAGAATAAAATAACAAACTTCATTTTTAGGATCCACCTAAAACATGTTTATTGTGAGGTTCCCAGGGGTCCAGGTCTTGATGAAGACCACCTGTATTTCACACACTGATCTGTAATATGTCCATCTGAAGGAGTGATGCAGACATAAAACACATATTTTACTAAATAAATATTTAATATTTAGTGAATATTAACCCTGTGTGTTCTGTTTATGTGTCCGGTCTGTCCTGGTTGTGTGCAGACCACCTGAAGGAGGACTGGGAACTGCTGGAGGAGCGTCTGATCCTGGAGGAGATGTTGGAGGTGGTGGAGCAGAGAGACTCTCTGGTGTCTCTGCTGGAGGAACAAAGACTGCAGGAACGACAGGAAGACCAGGACCTGGAGGAGGTCATGATGACTCGAGGACTGGGACTCAGCTGGACCTGAACCTGGAAGGGTCTCTGCAGGACCTGTACTGGTCTGCAGTGATGTCATAATAACCACAGGTCTGACTTTAGGAATGCAAAGGTTGACATCAAAACCATTTAATGTTACTGTGATTCCATGAAAACCAGAAAAACTATTGCAACAGCTGTCCTGCAAGTTTTTGGACCTGATCTGAAGTGGACTCGAGGAAAACCCAAACCAGATGTGCATAAATTAGCTGTCAGAAAAGTAACCCAGATCTCAAATAAACCCAAGGACAGTCAAAACCAGTGATATGAAGGCCTTGTAAATAAACTGAATTGTATCATGGCCTTTATATGCCAAAAGCAGGCAGCGACCAGGACCACAACGTAAATGGACTTCACTTATCTAGTGCTTTCAGTGTCTTGCCCAAGGACACATCATCATGTGGACAGGAGACAGGGATCGAACCCTGGGATCAATGGACGATGCGCTGTACCCCCCGAGCCACAGCCGCCTGTGTTCTTCTGATTGTTGAAACATTGTCAAGTCTTTCTGTGATCAGGAGCCACAGAGCACTCAGTGAAGATCCATTCAGGAGGGAATGGGTTAAACAAAGGCCTGTTTCACTCTAATCATCATTAACATCACAAGCACCAGAATTTCAAAAGTTTAAATAGTTTTCTTTGGTCTGAATAAAACTAAATTATGTTTAGAACTAACTGTACTGACGGTCAGCAGATCCACCAGCCACCAGGGGGTGCTGCTCTGTTACGGTCACTCACCTCCATTGGAACAAATGACTTATCTGTTAACCCAGCAACACATTCAGTTGTGCACGAGACGTTAGTTGGTGAGCTAACCTGTGACATGCTAGTTAGCTGGAAACATGCTAGTGCTAGCCAGTCACAATCACTTGTTATGATATGGCGCTATATAAATAAAACTGAATTGAATTGAATAGCTGCCAAAAATAGCTAGTACACATGACGTAGTGCTAACTGCCAGTTAGGGGAGCGTATCTATGTTCCCAGAGTGCTCCCCAGATCCACATCCTCTCAATATGACACATTAAGGAGAACTTTCAAAGGGTTTAATGTTCTCAGCAATGTTTTCTCTCTCGTTCAAATGTTCATTGTATGTTTACTCGGGTCAATATGTGGAAATCACCAGCAGCTTGGTGCCTGCTGATGTTATTCAGCTTGAAACCTTCAGACAGTTTTCTTGACTTTAGACACTGACATCTCCAGAGTGGCTGAACGGATTTTTACTGTTCAAACTGTATTTGAAACGTCCATCTCCCAAATCAGGACGCTGCAGGAACACAGGACCTTGAGAACACAGGACCCTGGGAACTCAGGACCCTGCAGGAACTCAGGACCCTGAGATCACAGGGCCGTGTGGTTATGCACACAAGAGCACAGATTACTAAGTGTAACTAGTTAAATAGCTGTGTGCGGTGACCAGGCTTTAGTCCACCCCTCAGCTGACGGTGATGTTGATCTTTTCAGCTTCATGTTTAATGAATGAATGAAATGTTGGGTATTAAATAGAGATTCAGTGTTTCGCAGGTTATTAAATTAATTTTGACATTTTTATTATCGTGCCAACATCAACTGTTGATCAGTTCCACCAAACTTCACCTGTCTGCCTTGTTTCACCTGATCATCTGATCAATAAGTGTTTATTAATCCTGTTGCAGCCAATTTTGATGTGTTATGTCATGTGTGGTAAGCTGTGTATGTTGCTATGTCACTTACGCACCACCACGCATTGGAAAGGACTTTCGAAAATGGCATTTTTTGTTGTTTGATTGCCACTACAAATCCTGTTGGTCTTGTTTGAAGTCATGTGACTGTGATGAGGTTATTAATGTAACTTTAACTGCACTGAGCAACAAACAGCCTTCTAACTGAAATCGGACTTTATATCTTCTTGTATAATAAATGACTTGCACCTGATTTCTGGTTTTTGTGTTTTATACAAACAGCTAAACAATATTTCTGTTGGACCAGCTTCATGTCCGATGTGGATCAGACTTCTTCAGTCTGACTGAATCCTGGACTACATTATAGCACATTACTCTGTCATCTGGTCACACAAGGTGTAAAGATGATATTTGTGATCCTGTTTGATCCAGATGGTTGATCCAGTGTTTCCAGACAAACTTGTTTGTATGTGACATGAAGGGTTAACAGGTCATTTAATATCCTGTTTCACAGCTGACAGACATTTTACAGTTTTACGTGTTGTTTGTCTCATTACAGAGACGGTGGATGAAGGTCAGCAGAGTGCGAGCCGAGCTGTACGTCATCACAGTCCGGTGTGATACCTGCTGCACGCGGAGTGAAGATGTGTCATCATCAACGTGTTACAGGTGCGACTGTAAAGAGACTGTCATGATGATAAAACACAATATAAACTCTGATAAACTTTATAGAATCTCAATTCACAAGGCATTAGCGGTTATCATTAGTGGGCTAGTATAAGTGTTAGCAATCAGCACACGTGATTAGCATTAGCAATTAGCCTTAGAAGCATTTAGGGTTAGCGATCAGTATCAGCTAAAATACAGCCAATCTTTACTGCACTCTACTGCGTTCCTTTAACTCTGTTTCTTTACTGCGCTCTACTGCATTTCTTTACTGGACTCTATTGTGTTTCTTTACTGCACTCTACTGCGTTTCTTTAACTCTACTGTCTTTCTTTACTGGACTATACTGTGTTCCTTTACTACGCTCTACTGCGTTCCTTTACTGCACTCTACTGTGTTTCTTTATTGCGCTCTACTGCGTTTCTTTACTGGGCTGACGTTTATTTGGTGTGAATGCTGGAAGCATTCACAACATATGTTCTTCTACGCAAAAATTCTTTATTATTAGTGGGAATGCTGATTCAGCATTCACACTATTGTTATCCTGTT
>LKNJ01004963.1:0-27380 GCA_002120245.1 Maccullochella peelii | reverse complement strand
CACACACACACACACACACACACACACACACACAGCATGAATAGTGGAAATAAAAGTACACGTCCTTCATTTCGACGGGAGCAGGACCTCACGGACTCACCTGTCGGACGGTGTTTGGCACGTTCCTGCCTCTTTTTAATCTCAAACAGCTAAAAACGGCTCAACTTTCGGCGCGTGGAGCTGAATAAACACAAACTCACCGCTTAAAAAGCAGAATTTCACTTCTTCGACTCACAACTCGTCACTTTTTCGTCTCCAAAAACTTCTCCTCCTCCTCTTCCTCGCGTCCTCCTCGTTAGCTGTGAGCGCGCGCCTGGTTGGTTTCTCAGCGTGAGCGCGCGACGGCGTGTGAACGGAAGGAAGCCACCAATCCGCCAGGCGCTGCTTCCAAATATGGTGCGGCAGCTTCCGGAGCAAATAAGACCCTTTTCCTCAGAAAGAAAACAAAAAGTTAAAAATGTCGGATTGGTGTGGAGTCAGAATTTTAGTTCGGACCGATAAAAATAAAAACGGCCGTTTTATATTGATTTTCTTACTTTGTAAATCAATAAATTTGGACTTTTGAACTCAAACTTTTGAGATAAAATTTCACTTCAGGAAGTGAAATAACGTGGCTGTAGTGCTGGTTTCTTCCACCAGAGGGCGCTGATTGTGTAGTGAAAAACCCCAACGCACCTCAAACACAACACGCTGCTGTACTGACTCTATACACACACACACACACACACACACACACACACACACATTCTCTGCATACTGACGCTTTGAATTACTCTGAAGAGGTTTCTAACCTCAGCTGCTAACAGATCAATCAATCAACAGATTGATAGATCGATCGCAGTGTTTCAGCTACCAAGAAATAATCACAAAAGAAATGAGGTGAGAAACAAAATACAAAATATAACTCTGATATGAACTAAATATACGCTGAACAAATAAACATTAGTGGCACAAGCAAATAATATTTAATATGTACAGCAAAGTGCTGTTTCATGTTTAGCAAAATACACACACACGTATAACGACAAAATAATCGTTACTTATATATATCTATATATATATATAAGCTACATATACTCAGACATAGTGCAGTGATTCAATAATAATAATAACACTGTATAGTTGTAGTTATGTATACTTATGTATAGACAGATCTTTATCTGTCTGAAAATAAACTTAAAATATGTGAAAAACAACACAGTTTTCACCCTAATAAAAACAGATTATTTTATTTTATTAGCTCTTGTTTAATTAGAACCAATCAATGCTGGTTATTAAGTTTCCAATCAGAACCAGATCGCAGCGTTAAAGGGGAGACGTTTGACCTTTGACCTCCAGCCCCGGGCGGTGTCGACTCCAGCCTGAGATGGAAACAGACAGCTGACAGCGTCTCGGCTGAAGACTCCGAGCTTTCTGTCTCTGCCTGGCCGACCGACAACATGAACAACACGAACACCGACAGCCTGTTTCATCCCAGGTACGATCTGCAAACCTGTTGTCTTTTCTTAATTTCTCCACAAACTCAGCTCCTCTTTGCTCGACGCGTGTGTCACAGCTTTAAATAAAGACAGTATGAAGATCTGGACTCCTTGCAGAGGGCGTTTAAAGGTCTGATCTGCTCGGATCGTGTTTTTCTAAATGTTCCCACAGCTGCATGCTCTTTCTATGTCTGAATTATTCTCTTTTTTTGACATAGTTGCAGATTGTTCCCCTTATTTATTCATTTATTTATTTATGTTGAGTGAAGTGGCTTTAATTTTGGGGCGTTTTTCACGGCAAAACAAAAAAGAAATATTTGAATAGTTTAATTAACTTTCTTTGGGCAGACAAAGCTGATTATTTATCTGATTGGAAAATAGAAAGTGGTAAAGAAAATGATTCTTTTACTGTTTTCAAGAGCTGTTTTAATAAGATTCGGGATATTGAAGGAGCTCTTTTCTCTTTAAATAATGATTATTTGTTGTTTAATTTTCCTCTCTATTATTTGTTTTGGTGTGAATATTAAAAATCAGTGTTTTCGTTTGTGTGTTGTCTTGAAGAACATTTTCTCTAGTACTGTACTTAAGTACAACGTCGAGGTACTTGAGTATTTCCATTTTATGCAACTTTGTACTTCTACTCCTCTACATTGCAGAGGCAGATAATGTACTTTTTACTACATTTGTCTGACAGGTTTAGTTACTTTTCAGAACACGATGTTATACGTCAAACATGTGATCAGTTTATAGAATATGCATTGTTACTGATGAAACTGCCATGACAACATTCAGATGGTATTAGAAGGTATTTAATCAGGTACAATTTGCTGCTAATACTGTAGTTTTACTACTGATCAGAGTACTTCTTCCACTGCTGTTGTCTCATTTGTCTTGCAGCTCATGTTATTTATAGCAGGAGGCCTGACGGCAGCTGTTGCTCTGTTTCAGTGGTTGAGCAGCTGCTGCTCGTGTGTGTTTGTATTAATCACATTGTGAGGACATAAAATCTGTTTACACTCCAACGTTGTGGGGACTCAACTACCATTTGGGGACAAAAGGCAGGTCCCCACAAGGCCAAGCATTATGATGTAGTTTTTGGTTAAGGTTAGGGTAAAGGGCTGGATGTACTCCAATGTTTATACTACACTGGGTCCCTGCGTCGTACATGGACAGGTTCGCATGTTCACATGTTTGTCGTGCCTAAATTTTAGGGTTAGGGTTAGGGTTAACAATTATAAAATGTACATCACATGGACTCTCACCATTACGAGAACAGCTAAGTTTAAGGAAAGAGTACAGTATAAGAGTATAATTTGAGCTTTAGTCTGCAGGGGATGAATGTAAGTCAATGTGATGTCCTCCTAAGTAACAAAAACAAGTTTAGTATGTGTGGTTTTCCATAGACGCCAGGTGACACCAGAAAGTGACACGGCGAAATGATTTCGCAAAATATTTGGTGCCAGGAGTTTGGTGACGTAGTGACTACTCACAGAGCTGGCAAGCTAACCGCTAACAGGCTAGAAAGTCGGGGACATGCTGGCGCTAGTCAGTCACAATAGCTCTGATTATATTTTCTCTGCTGTTCTGTTTACTCTGACATTTGGTTCTCAGCATTGATCATCATTTCATTCAGTAAATAGTTATTGAGGGTAAAAATAAAGCTTGCTAATGCTCGCTAACAGGACAATAAGTTTACACAGTTTGTTAAAAAGCTGTATTTGTAGCACTGACTCCTGTCTCATACCTGTGTGTAAACCATGTGTCTGGAGTTTAAAATAGAATAAAACAGATGTAACATGTGACCACATTTGCTTCTTATGGCATTACAGTTTAAATGTAACCCACCAAGACCCATTTATAAGTATATTTTAAACAGTTAAAGTGTTTTAGGGGGATTTTCCCTTTAATAATTAGCTTGTGTAGATATGACAGTCGAGTGTGTTTGTGTATGTAAATGTTAACCAGACTTACAGCGGACGGCTGCGCCAGTAGCTTTCTGTTTATCATTATGCAAATAGGCTGATTTCAACAAGCCTGGTGTCCTTTGATGGTATTAATATGTATGTTCCTTCATCGCAGATAACATCGCTCAAAACTTCAATGACGGCTCTTTCTATGCTTTCATCTCTCAGCTCGTTTCACTGACAGTCTCATGTGGTTTAACTATAAACTCTCGTCTTTAGTTCTGTTGTTTACTCTGAAATACAACTTACCTGTGAACTGTGTGGAGTTTTGGGGATTTTGGGGCCAAATACTTCATTACAAGTCCCACGTTCAAAATTTTACATAAGTAAAAGTATTACCAGCAGTATTGTGAGCAGCATTTTAGTTGTAGCTGGTCAAGTTTTTACTACTTTATGAAGTGTTTGATCTGCATAAACTTGTCTATAATTGCATCCTAAAAAACGTATTTTGCAGTCACAATATTTCAACCTGGTTTTAATTTTAATTTAAATCAACTTGTTCTAGAAATAAATGTCTGTTTAAGGGTGATCTAATTTATTCGGATGAAGGTGTTTTATTTTAATTATTAGTGGATTTAAAGGCTCCATGCAGTCATCCACCAACAGAATCCAGGAAAAATCTCTGTTGCTGCTTCCTGAGTAAGAACTAGTGAATAAAGAGAGGCAGACAGCAGCGCTCTTTGTTAACCGTTCGGTGAGGGATCGCAGGTATACAGGCTGACAGGTGTGTGCTCTAATCCACCTGTCAGTCAGGTGTCAAACAGGAAGTGCTTTGAAGCGGATTGAGAAAACAGGATACATTTCAATCAAAGGAAATCCAACTTCCCCTTATCAATTAATTCTGACATTTCATACTGTTTGTGTGTGTGTGACATCCTTTCCTCTAAGATATCATCTATATAAACGTTTGTTGATGACATCACTGCCTGTCTGATTTGCATACTCTCAGTCATGGCAGAGCCGGTCGGTGTTTTAGCCACGCCCACTGCAAAAAAAAACAGACTTGACTTGAACTCGTCTCAATTGACCTCTGACTTGACCTGAACTTTGTTTAAGTCGACCTGAACTCGTCTCAGTGGACTTGAATTGAAAAGCACCTACGTTACCTTTGTTACAACAGTATTTCATTCAAGAGAACCACTTACTGGACTTGTGGGAGTGAATTTGGGAACAAAAGTTATTAAAATGTTCTTTCTATGAGAATTTTTTTTCTTTTGTCTCCATCTCTTCTGTTTCTGTCTCGCTGTCTAACCGTCTGTTTGTCTGTCTCTCAGCCTGGCAGCGGCGTTCATGAAGCTCGATCCAGAGGACGGCGAGCAGATCGTGGAGTATTTTAAAACTCACGCCCTGCTGACGAGAGAGAAAGCACGTAAGAGCAAATACGGGAGGGAAGGGAGGGTGTTCATGTGCTGCCCACAGTGGAGAGCATTATCATTACCAAGTTACACACCAATTAAATAAATGATCAATAACTGATCTCATATTCATGATGATTCCAAAAAAGAAAATAAGTGTGTGTGTGTGTTTTAGTGCTGCAGGCGTCGGTCAGAGATCAGAAGAAGCTGCTGGTGGAAAACGGCAAACTGAAGAAAGACATCGAGCAGCTGAGAACTCAGCTGCAGGAAAAACAGAGGAGACGCACCGGTACACACACACACACACACACACAGACACTCACACACACACACACACACACACACACACACACACACACACACACACACACACACACACAGACACAGACAGACAAAAACAACCCTTTGAAAAAGAGAAGACAATTTCCAAAAATGTCCTCACTTTGTAAAAATGTCCTGACTTTCTAAAATATCTTTACTTTTCAAAAATGTCCTCACTTTCACATCTCTTTACTTTCTATAAAATGTCTTAATTTTGTTAAAATGTCCTCCCTTTTCAAAAACGCGTTTATTTAAAAACTTGTCTTCAGTTTCAAAAAAATGTCCTCACTCTCCTGAATTGTCCTCGCTTTACGAAATAGTCCCCACTTTGCATAAACGTCTTTTCACAATGTGATCACTCTCTAAAATGTCTTCACGCTCAACATCTAAAACTCAACCCGGTCCTCACAAAGATAGAAATAGAAACACACACGGACAACTGTGGATGATTTTCTTTCCCTCTGAGCTGCTTCAGTGTCGACTGTGGTCAGATTTAAATAACAGAGAACCGGAGTGCATTATTTTGATTTAATAAGAACTTTATTGAGTTTTGTCCGAAAGATAAAAAACAGTCAGATACATTAAATTAAATTCCTGCATTTATAACATCTCTTTTTCTCTCTGTCAGTCAAGGCTCTGTTCTCCCTGGCCCCGCCTCCTCCGACTCTTAGCCCCGCCCCCACAACACCTGTCAATCAACCTCTCACCCCTGCTGGAGCAACAGCTGCTGTTCCTACAAATCCTCCTCCCCCCTCCTCTTCCTCACACGACCGGAGGGACAGGCAGAGCAGGAGGAGGAGAGGAGAGAGGAGAGGTGAGATGAGGAGGGAAGGAAATGAGGAAAGGAAGGAAGGAAGGAGAAGACTGACTGACTCTCTCTCTCTCTCTTAGCTCGTCCCACCTGTGACTCTCTCTCCTTGGGGGCGGAGCCTCAGGTTGACGTGTCACGACTGGACCTGCGTGTGGGACGGATCCTCAGCGTCCGCCGCCACCCGCTGGTCGAGGCGCTGTCGGTCCAGGAGGTGGACGTGGGAGAGAACGCCCCCCGAACGGTGGTCAGTAAGCTGGGAGGGAAAACACACCTGGAGGAGGTAACACAAGACTTTATACTTGAAATATATCAACTTTATTTATATATAATATTATGACTTTGTTCTCTAAACATTTCAACTTATTTACAAAATATTAAAACTTTTTGCCAGAAACTTTATTCTCGTAACCTTTAATACTTTCTTCCTCCTTTCCTAATTTGTTCCTTCCTTCTTTCTTTTGTTAAATCTGTCTCTTTCTTTCATTTAAAATCTGTCCTCTTTTCTAAAAATAATTTTATGAAAGGTATTTCACCCCCTCTCTCTCTCTGCAGCTCCAGGGCGGTCTAGCTGTGTTGCTATGCAACGTCAAGGCCTGTAAACTGAGGGGCGTGGTCTCCAAGGCCCGCCTCCTCTGTTGCTCCACCCCCGATGACTGCACTGAGCTGCTGGCCCCGCCCACAGGCTCCACCCCTGGAGACAGAGTCACCTTCCTCAACTACCCTGGTAACCACGGTTACAACGATGAAATTCCAATAGAAATAATTACCGAACACAGAGAATGAATTAAACAACATTAAAAACACCGTTTATCTAATGGTTGTCTCCAATAAAACAAACAAATTTAATTTAAATTAACTGATTTTGGTCCGAAATTTAGCCGATCTAACTGAGCCACTGGGCCAACTGGATGAAAGTGGCTTTTGGGATTTTCCACAGTCTCTTTCCAGGAAATCATGAACCCAACTCTCTCTGTGTTCAGGTGACCCGGATAGAGAGCTGCAGTCCAAGCAGAGGGTTTGGGAGCTTCTTCAGCCCGACCTGCAGGTCGACTGCAGGGGCGTGGCCAACTATAAAGGCTGCGGGTTCGAGGTGAAGGGGAAGGGGCTGTGCAGGGCCCCCTCCCTCACCAACTGCATCATCAGATAGTCCCAGCGAGGGGCCACGTCACACAGGACAAGACAAGCTGAAGACACGATGTGCACTAGAGTACTTTTATTGTGAAAAGCATGCTCCGCTGTGGCTAGGCAACCACAAAAATCAGCTGCTGATGATCACTTAGCTAGTTAGTAGCTAGTGCTGTTAGCTAACAAAAGAAGAAGAAATTTCAGTTGAATCACTGTTGTTTATTGATTAAAAACTCACTTAAAACCACAATCGTCTGTTTCCTCCAGTGCTCTTGTTTACATGGCCTGAAGAAAGGAAGTGCTCACCTCTGCTTTCAGTTGATTGGACAGCAGAGAATAAGCCGATGTGACATATTTCTGCTCATAGTTGAGTATTTGATAACGTTAGATGTTCAGGTCACCTCCAACAAACCAAACCACTGTGTCAAAATCACATGCATTAACATCATATCACAAAATATGTGATTATGTGTAACACAAAAGAAACAGAGTTTTCAGTTCCTCTTTAAAAAGTCAGAGTGAGACCTCTGTCCTGACGGTCAGAGCTCTGTGATGGTTCCGGGCTGAGAGGCAGAGCAGTCGGTCTCTCAATGGTCGTCCTCTGATTGACGGCCAATCACAGCTGTTGTCCAAGAATGAGACTCCTCCTCCCACCTCTTCAGCCAGAGCTCTCAGCCAATCACTAGTCTGTGTTAGGTAGACTGACAGGTGAAGCCCCGCCTCCTTCAGGTGGTCAGCATGTGTGAGAACGAGTAAAGTGTGACGACGCCATTCTGGACCGAAGAGAGTCTGAACGCCAACACACAAAATACACAAAATCACCCACACATTACGGTGTACTGTGTGTGTGTGTGTGTGTGTGTGTGTGTGTGTGTGTATACCTCCACATGTTTCTCCAGGTGTGTGTTGTCGTGCGGCAGGTCAGCTCTCACAATGAGCACAAGAACGTGCACACCCTCGGGGCAGAGCTCGTGCACGCTGTGTGGGCGGGGCAACAGAGGGGGCGTGTCAATCACTCTCAACATGAGGTCAGACTCCGCCCCCTGTCTTCTGAAATACTTCTGGAAATTTCGGCTGAGGAGCTGGAAGTCCGTCGTCACGGAAAGGCCAGAAATGCAGGTGCCTGTTTGGAACTCCTCTCCACCTGCCGAACATATGATCTCGAAATAAATAATTCTCTCACTTTTGACTTAGTGAGTCCTAAGTTTGACTTTTTTAGTAAAATCTTTAAAAAAGGTGTGATTTGGCAAATCTGCAAACTGCTGACCAATCAGAGCATTCCCCACAGAGCTCCTCCCACTCTGCCTGTCGCCTAGCAACAGCACGTTCAGGGCCAGCACATTCCGCTCGCCGTCACTGACTTGACGACCCCAGCTGCTGAGGATTCCGAAGGGGTTGTTGCCATGGCGACGGTGTTCCGTGCTGTGATTCATCTCTGGTTACGATGGAACTAAGTTCTTAAAATAAACAACTAAATGTTTCACAGCATTTAGTGGCCGAAGAGCAATGATTTATGAAAACTTTTATTATTTTTCCCAAGAAACAGCTTATATACAATGAATCAATGAATGCAGTCGTACAAAAATATTTCCATTCCATTTATTCATACAATTTTCAGACTGGAATAAAAGATTTAAAAAGATTGTCTACTTACTCTTGGTAAGTAGGGAAAATAAAAAAAATCCCCCAGAAAGCAAACTATCGCTTTAAGTTTTTTACAAAATCAAATATTGATGATTTATTCAGGTATTGGCACTTATGCTGATGTTGTGATCCACCAATAGAATAGAATATTGCTAAAATGACAAACTTAAAATGACAGATTTATCTGTAAAATCAAAAGCAACTTATAAAAGCATTTCTATCATTGAATTATATTATATATCTTCTTTAGCATCAGTTTCATTAGAACAGCAGTGTGTATTTAAAACAGTGACTCGCTTTGTATTGAACCTGAAGCTGACCGTAACCTGACTTATAGGTGGGTCGTTATGGTCAGATATAACAGGCGATGATGAACCTGCTAAGAATCAACTTTTTATTTCAGTACAAGACACGTAAACTCAAACGTTAACTCTAAGAATTTACAAAAGCGAGTCTTACCTGCTTTACCTTACCAGGAGAGGCAAACACAGACACATTTCCTGGACCGGTTGTGTGTGTGTGTGTGTGGTTACTGGTTAAATAATAACCAGTCAAACCCATTTGTCCTTCGCTCTGTACTTTTATTAGGTTGTAAAACTGACAAACATCCCTGTAATATAGATTTAAAGGACACCTTAAGAGGGAGTATGTGTGTGAGAGTATGGAAGACCAATCGACACTCAAAAAAAACATAAAAATCTACCAAACTTGTTGGATCTCATAATTAAGACACGAGAATATTGTTTTACATAATTATGAGATATTCTTATAATTATGAGAATGTTGTTACTATTACATGATTCTGAGATACATAACATTTTCATAATTATGAGAAGTTTCTCATCTCATAGCAATTAATCTCACCATTACATTTTATCATAATTATATTCTCATAATTACGAGATACTATCTCAATTATGATAATAATAATTATGGAATACTATCTCATAATTATAACTTAAAATCCCAGCATTAAGAGATGTCATAAACACTTTTATTTTTCCTTTGAAATGGTGTAAATGAGTTGCATAATAACATTTTAACAGTTTACCTGAAACCAGAGGTGGAAAGTAACTAAACTACAACATTAAAATGCTCCTACATCTATTTGTTAGTGATAAATGTTTGATACTTACATTTAGCTGATAATATGTTTATTTAAGACATTTTGAATTCAGGACTTTCACTTGTAATGGAGTATTTTTAGACTGTGGTATTTCTACTTGTACTTAAGTAAAACATGTGAGTACTTCTTCCACCGCTGTCTGAAACTACTATAAACACATGTGCTGGTGTGAATGTGAAGCAGCTCCGTCAGCGTTCCCTGTGTAAAATAAAGTTTGAGTGAAAACTGCCGATGCCTCCGGCTGCCACAGAGAGAAACATCATCATCTGCTCACAGTTTATCCTGACAGGGTCTGAAACCACGGAGATAAGATGATCTAAAACAGACTGCACACACACACACTTTCATCAGCAGCATGTGGATGTATTTTCTGTCATGTCAGTATGTGATGACCTCCTGTTTTTGATTGTAAACACACACATTTGCACTAATGCAAACTCCCTAACACAATACTAACCAAAAAGCAGATAATTAACGGATTTCTTTGGCTTCTTGGTGGCAGAGGTATGAACACAACATCAGTGGCTAACAGCAGAAAGCTGTTTTACTTTACTATTTTAATCATATTATCATGAGAACAACAGGGAAAACTGTGTGTGTGTGAAGCTGAACTGTGACATCAAGGAAACACAAATGGCAAAGTGACGATAATGCAGAAACAGTAGGTGTGTGTGTCACTGACCTGATACTGAACACGCAACAACAGGGATGCTGGGGAAGACGGATGGACAGGTGACATAAGCATGTAAAAGACTGTGTGTGTGTGTGTTATCTTTATAACAACCATGCCCAAACTGAGGACAGTGATGCCCAACAGCTACCAACCACAAAAGAGGGAACATGCTCACACAAACACACATCCTCTCTCTCTCTCGATGTCAGTTAGCCTGCAGAAGATTGAAATCAATTCTCGGAAAGTTCTGGGAAACAAAGACATTGCCATATACACATCAGCACATATAAAGTTTTGTCCTTCTTGCAAACTTTATGCAAAACTGTCCTCACAAGGATTCAAATGCCTAAAATTTACCCTGGTGGTGGGTTAAAGTTGCTGCAGTTGTCAAGTTTTCCATTCAAAAAGTGACCATACATATGACGTTTACAATGATAACAGATAACAGATTTACCATCAAAATTCTTCGTAATTTTTTAGACAATGGTTCCTTGACTTACAGAAGTAAACAAAAGCAGCTTCTCATATTTAATCTGCAACGATTGAAATGGTGGCTGCTGCTAGCAAATTCTGTCAACGCTAGCTAGCTAATTAGCTCTGTGAGTTGGTTGAAAACTCATCTCTAGTTGACTCGATTTAAAACGAGAAGCCTGTAAAAAGGTTCATGTGCATTTGACAGCTACATACAAGATATCGTGCTAAAAGACTGAGGCTATAGCTAACACATCCGAGGTAAAAACATTAGCATCCTCACCAGTTGATCCACATAGGCGCCGTGGAAATAAAAGAGCAGCAATATTTTAAAATTACAGGATAGCTAGTTAGCCTTAGTATTATTGTACAGTGTAAAAAGGAAAATGTAAGTCTGTAATATCATTTTAAAATAACTCTGTTTGGATGGTTAGAGAAAAACATACTTTAACAAGCAACACAGAGATTACATTTATGCTTTATTTTCACATTTTCAACCAGAAAAATAAAATTTGAGGATGAGTTTGACAAATGTCTCTCGGGTAACATATTTTGCTGGGGTTGTGGACTTTAAAGTTCCCCAAATCCAATAAAGAGCAGGACAGAGCCGCTAACATTAGCTTAAACTCTGATATCATCCACAAAAACAACAATGGATGTTCCCGTTCTGAACAGGAGTTCTTCTTAGTCTGTAACCCTAGAAACTACTGTAGCTGTTAGCTAGTTAGCTAATGATATTTTCCTTTGGCTTTGGACATAATGCTGGGTTAGCACTTTATGTATGCTAGTTGGCCAGCATGCTAACATTTCAAATCAGAACATGCTAATGGGTCTTTTTGGAAGGCAATAACAAATTAGGCATTTTCTTGTTTAGTTTCTAGACTGTTGGTTTCTGCAGATATCAGATGAGATCCTTAAGACTAAATATTTAGAAATTAAGACCCTGATGCATAAAGTGTGTGAGGCTTCAGTGTAATGGAAAGTATGAGTTTCAGGGGTTTTAAAAGCTATAAAACATCTGATATTACTAAACCAATTCAGACATAAAAATAAAATAAAAACAGAAATAAAATCAGATAAAATGTTATTGTTGAAAATGGTCTCATTCAAAAACTCGACTGTAAGACAATCTGATGATTTTTAAGGTGTAGTATTTGTACATTTTACTTTAATGACCCACGGACACACTGTTCTCTGTTTCATTCAACTGTCTGTTTTTCATTACAGGATGACGACAGAAATCACCTGTTATCCTGCTGACAGATATTTAAATCCGCAAACAGTTTAACTATCTGAGGGTGAGCTTTAACTCTGTGGTCATAAATAACTTTTATCTACACAGATGGAATCATTTCCTTGTGTCTTTACAGGCCTGTGGGGACGTCTTTTCCTCTTTGTTAATGTTATCACCACCCACCAGTACTGGGAAAAACATTCACCGCCTGGTTTTCAATGTGGTCCAACCAGATGTAGGACTCTGTCTCAGATATTAAATGTTACTTCAACATTTTGTGAAAAATGGGAGCTGGTGTAAGGACATGGTTAGCTTAGCTTAGTAATAAAGACTGGAAATCGAAAAACAGCTAGCCTGGCTCTGACTAAAGTTTGAAAATACACCTCTAAAGATGGCTAATTAACACATTTACATTATATCTCCTTTGTTTGGCCATACATAAAGAGAAATTTAAACATGACAATTTGTTGTTTTAGGGGAAGTTATAGTGCTAGTGTCCCACTGGACGGAAAAGAGCGTGGTAAAAATCTCAATATCTCAAGAAAACGAGATGAGAAAAATCAATCACAGCAGCTCTGTTGTTGCTAACGTGAAGTATGGGAGGCTTCTGTACTTTCATCCTGTTAGCTTTTGTTTAATTTAAACAAACTGATCTTTCATCACTATAGTCCTAGAAAGTAGCCATTATAGCCTAGCCTCTTTACACAGCCACACAACTCTAGCACAGGAAGATTAGCATACAAAACTATGTTTACTAAAACTACTTTAGTAAAACTACTAATGCGCTTATGCAACTTCAGATACACTAAAGACTTATTGAATAAGCAGCAGTTTGAGGAACAACAATCACTGTGTAAATATATAAGGAAGTTAGCTAGCTTGTTTGCCAGTTAAGATGCTACTAGCCAGCGAATTCTGCTAGCAAACAATGTTAACAGACCAAATACAAAATGGCAACCATGTGAGTAAGCTAGCTTATCATGGGCATTCCTAAATTGTTCCTAATTAGGTATTTAAAGAGGAGAACACAATCACAAAACACAATCCAATAAATTTACACTCCATGGCCAAAGGTATCTGTGCCCCTGAACACCAAACCATTGTCACAGCTGCACATGGGCATTGATAAACCATGGACATTGATCTGCTGCTTTAACTGCATCCACTCCAAAGATTTTGGAATCTGGCTGCAAGGGCGGCTTACAGTAGGTGTTTTAGTGTTTCATCTAAAAATAACATAAATACCTATGTTTGTCCAAAAAATCAGACACACTGAAATGTTGGAAATGACAAATCCTTTTAATCATAAAAACATAGATTATTGATTGACAGACTGCCTTACATTACAGAAATGGAAGATTCCTTTTTAAAGTGGTGGAAATAAACTGGCAGAGTGACGCGTAACAAACAAGCAAATCATTATACCAACATTCATCCAAAATATACAGGAACAACTTATAGAAAAATAACTCTATCACAATAACAACAGTGCAATTAAACAAGACGTCTGGACAAACCTCAGGCCTCAAAGTTCAGGAAGGGACAGTTTTGGTTTAACAAGGCAACATTTCACAGTTTAGGGATGTGAATATGGATGTCAACGAGTTTCTATTAGTTCGGCTAATCTTAGCAACTCTTTGGAGGCTAATAGCCAAAGATCACCTGTTCATTGATATGAAACTAAAGCTAAAGAGCTGTCAGAGCTGTTTTTATATATTTTTGTATTTCCTGATTACCAGTTTTTCCACTGTAAAATCAAGTTTACCTCCAATTGTAGGCTAACGTAAGACTTATTCATGCAAATTCTAAGGCTAGCTTACCAGAGTGACAATTACAACAATTACATATAAATAAGAAAATCAATGTAAATTGAAAACATGATTGTATTTTTTTCTTTGCCTTTGATAATGGTGTTTGGCTTGTTGTTGGTACATCAGTGGATAGATGTATTAAAACGTCTTTGTAACTGGGCCAAAATAAATCTCCTTATATCTGTGCAATTCAGGACTACAAAGTATAATAAAGCCACTCCACAGATGAGATATCATTAGTTACTGAAATTAGTGAAACTATCTCACCCTTATCTCCCAATTAGCACAACGTTTACTTGTTTGAGAATAAATATATGTTTTAGACAATATCTGTAGTGTGGTTTTTCAAAATAACAGCACATCATTGGCTAATTGCCATGACAACAGACATGTATCAGGTTTTCAATATTAATGCCTTTTCTGTTGGTGTAAATGGGGTCAAACCGGATTTCAAAGTGGTTTCTGCTCGTCTAGACACCCAGGAGGAAACCAGATCTGAACCACAAAGAGTTTCACATCCCGCTGAGCTTGTGTGTGAATGCAGCCTGACAGGAAGCTAATTAGCATTGAGATACTGGGACAGTCTGGAGGGGGGGTTACGGGGAGTTTTCACAGGTGTAAACAGGTATGGTTATTCACCCCTCTGTTTCTCTCTGCCTCACTCTCTTCTTTCTTGGTGTCTGCCTCTCGTTTCTTCTGGGGTCAGTCATTGTCCTTCCTTTTCCCTCATTTCAAGCCACTCTTCCTCTCTCCTCCCTCTGTCTGTCTTTCGGTCTGTCCATCCTTCCTCAGTTTTTCTGGCACACATGAAGTCTCGTCTTTGCCACCGCTGATGACGATGACTTTGCAGATGATGAAGACAGTGGTGAAGTGTGGGGAGAGGAGTGGCGAGACGAGGAAGAGGATGCTGCGAACTTGGACTTTGCCGCTGCCGCCAGCAGTGATGACGATGATGATGATGATGAAGGCTGGGTGCCGGGCTCTCGCAGCGTTCGGCAGCCAAGTCCGTGACCGCAGGGGCAGCGCTGGAACAGCTCCAGGCCGTGGTTCCCCTTCCGGCGATGTCGCGTGCAAACCTGTCCCTCCCTCAACACCGGCTTGCAGATGCGAGTCCAGAAGTGACGGGCGCAGCACAAACCGTCCGAACAGTCAGAGGAGCGAAGACAGGGATCCCCGACCTGACCTGGAAACACAGAGACCGACACAAACAGTTAATATGATGACAGCCAATACGTGTAGGGAGTAGCAGCGGAGTCATGCGACCCTTCTCTGGGCCAATCAGAAGCCACAATGTGACTTCTTGAAAGTAAAACATGATCTGCATCGTTCCCAAGACTTCACTCCCCAGCAGAGTTGGAGATATTGTGGTGGAAAGCAGAACAGATGAAATAAAAGACATTTTGAGCAAAAGCTCTTGTGGTTTAACAAATTGGGTTTCTTGTGTTTGACTCATACAATAAATCTACATTTCCTAGTTGTAATTATATCACAAGTAATTCTTTCAGCAACAAAAATGGCTCTAAAAAAACCTGCCATAAATTAGAAGAGCATAAAACTTGAGTAATTATGGCGTTTGACAGTCAATTAATAATCACTTAAAACTAAAAAAACATTAACTTGCTGCTATATAACAAGACAACAACTCTTGGACATTTTAGCCAGAGGCGAGATGCATCATGTTCACAAGTTTTCTAAAACTCTGACAGCCTCTAAGATGTTTCAGACTAAATAAACAGAAGAACTACATGAATTAAAAGAGGTTTATTTCCACGTTTCCACTGAGCACCACATTAAATCAAATATAAATCATGTTTCTGGAAGCTGGTTGAAATGATACAAGTGTGAAAGCACCAATAGTTTAGTAAAGAGAACAAATGCTCACCATTACCGGGGGGCCCTTTGACGCCCATCCTTCCTCTCTTCTTCCATCCCTTCTTTTTAGACACAGAACTGATCCCTCCATCTGAGTCTGGGATCCTCTGAGACACAAAACTGTCCACGTCAGGAACACAGATATCTGGAGAAAGGGAAGAAAGAAGATTAGGAGATACTAAATCAGAATTGCGACTTTTTAAATCTAAATTATGAGACAGTAAGTGTGAATTTACTTACTAAATTAAAATTGAGATTATTATGAGATACTGTGTCACAATCATAAAATACAGTAAGTCAAAAAGATGTTTTTTAATTTAAAAGTTAAAATTATGAAACATTAAGTTGTGACTTTTTAAGAGGTACTAAGACATCATTTTGACTTTTAAGTGCTGACATGAGTATTTTTTATTTTCATCATTCCTGACATTTCATCAATTTTTTTTTCTTGAAGAAAATGAACCTTTTTTATGCTCTAAAATGATGATAATAATCATTCTCACATTCAGATAACACTACAACATTACAAACTTGCTATTTATGGACATTTTTTCAGAAACAGGGTATACTGTATGTAATGCATAATCTTACCGTTGCTGCAGCGGTTTCCTGGGCAACACATGCCGTCCCTATGGCAACGCCTCTTCCTCCTGCGGCAGGGTTGACAGCGGGAGTGGGCGGGGCCTTTGGTGGGGGCGTGGCAGTAGCTCCCCTCGCTGCACTCCAGGTCGCTCATGCACTGGTAGAGCTGCAGAGAGGCACGCGCAGACACGCTGCTTTAGAACTCAACTTTGAAACATTGTAACATTCCCGCCAATAAAGTTTCTGCCATTCCAGCCGATGGAACGCATTACGTCATAAAAACACACTCACCGTCAGGTCCAAGCTCGGCTCCCACGTGCTCCTGTTCACCGGCAGCGCGTGCCCCTCCCGCAGGATCACCGTCCTGATGGAGTTCAGTCTGACACGCGCCTCCCCGCCGCGGGAACACACCACCAGCACGAGCGCGAGACACACCATCAGCACCAACTGGCGAGTCATGCTGCTGGGACAAAAAAGACATCATCAGATACTGGAAAAACAACTTTTGAAACTAGTTTCTTAACTTTAATTTAGATTCCCACAATGTTTATCTTAAAAATCAATCCTCAAAATGTCAGAAGAAAAATCTCAGTTTACAGTAATCTCAATAAACTAAGAATATATCCAAACCCAGGACACCGTCAGGCTACACCTTTATGTTTAATGTGCATCATTTTACTGAAGCTGAATTCAGACTTTAATTTTTAATTATTATAATTCAAAAATAACAAGAATTTTAAAATAACCATCATGAACAAGTTCTGGGAGTTTAAAAAAGATAATCTCACGGACACCTACACTTTAAATTATATCACTGGAGGCAGCAGTACCTATAGCAAAGAAAAACCACAACATTATATAGTTTACCTGTTACTGCAGAGTGAAGCTCCTTTCCTCCGAAAGACGTTAAAACTAAAGCTCAGCGGTCACATGAACCCGGTCTGCTGCTCTGTTAAATTCAAATATTTTGTCCAAAATCTCAGTAAATGATGTTTTTTTTAATAAACCCTCTCAGGTGAGCAGGAGAAGATGTTGCACGTCTGACTGGAGGAATTAAGACAGGTGAGATGTATCCGGACCCTGATCCACTTTATAGGCTGCTTCCCCTGCCACGCGCGAACCCCGGTCCGCCCACAGCCCCGGCCACGCGCCCCTGCCCCTCCCGTGCACACATCGATACCCGCGCGCCCCTTCACCTGCAGCCATCGATACAGAGGGGGGGGGTAAAGAATCATGTCTGTGCTTTTCAACTTTAACGTGTCGTAATTTTAGTCTGCAGTGCAACGAAAATGTCTTAAAATAATCTTTATTTAATTACTCAAGAATACAAAAGTCCCACAAAACAACAAGCTAAAACTGTTTATTCAGATTGTTTCAGTTGTCACTTTACTGCAAAACCTGCACTGTCTTGTTTGCTAAGCTGAAAACAGAAACACATTTTGTAAACTACACAGAGGATACACAAAGACTTAGTTGGATATTTGAAACATTTAAATGAGCACTCGGAGGAAGCCTGGGGGATGAGGAAAAAACACCCTTTTTTGTTTGAAGTTTTGCACATAAACAGATATAATGTTATGACCAGAGAGGAAAGACAGATTCAGATCTTTGACTTGAGTAAAAGTAGCAGGATGAAAGTGTAAGAATACTCCATTACAAGTAAAAGTCCAGCATTAATTAAAAATGTTACTTTAAAGTTAAAATACAGACTTATTGGCAGCAAAATAAAAGTTAAAGTATCAAAAGTATAAATTGTCCCTGTGACTATACAGTATCATATATTACTGGATTATTTAACAGTGTAAACAAGCAAAATTTTACTATTGTTGTTGGTCACGGTGCTGCTAATGTCACTACTTTCTATACTTTATATGGTTTAATGAATGCACAGTGTGTGTGTGTTTGTAAAATGCTGTTCTGCACATACAGCCGTGAAATAAACAGTGAAGTATAAAGTACAATATTTCTCTCTGAGGTTTGGAGTAGAAGTATAAAGTAGCATAAGTATAAGTAAAGTACAAGCCACTTAATATTGTACTTAAGTAGTACTTGAGTCAGTGTGGTGGAGACTGGCGTCTTTCTTCTGCTTTGTGTGTGTGATGTGGTGGAAGAAGCACACACTGCAGACAATCGCTGCATTCACAGATCAGTTTACCGATTGTTACCTCGAGCTACCTTTCTTCTTCTTCCTCTCCTGTCGTGTTCTGTGTTGTTTTTCTCTTTTCCTGATCGGTGAAGCTGAGTTCGACTGCAAACTCTGGACCCTGAGACCTGGTTCAGCTCGGGTCTGGACTTCAGGATTTCACGTGGGTCAGATCTTCCACAGGAGCTCCAACGCAACTCTGTGACATCCAGTTTTAGTTTGGAAAGACACTTGGTGACTTTCATAGTTCACATGGAGGTTATTGTACACATGACTCTAACAGTATCAAGCTTTCTGAGACTCAGTAATGGTTTGTGTTTTGTATAATTTGTGACCTGCAGCGGCAGGTTTCCACTGTCTTTTGCAGCCTCCTGATTTCTACCACAGTCCTCCAGTCAGGGTTTCTGAAATATGTTGTTTACATGTGCAAACACATAACCAGGATACTCCAAGAACCAGGGGCCGGCTGCACAAAACACCCTGAAGTCTTCTCCTCTAGGTTTCCTTAAAATGTTCAGGTGTTCAAGGTTTTCTCCTGATCCTGGTCTCTGATCCCTTAAAGGAGTAAAACCGACGTTAGCAACCAAAGTAAGGAAAAACCTTCAGGTACCTCTGACTCTGTCTTAATGGCAACATGGCCAAGTTTATGGCAATAAATGAAGACAGTGAACGCATCCTGAGAAGAAGAGAGTTCTGCAACCGGGAGAACCCGATGGATACGCTTAATGCTGAGCGATTGATTTGATATATAGATTAGACCGGCAGTCTGGAGTTAACAGGCGACGTGTTTCAGGTCCACATTCGTTGGATTCTGTTTGCTGTTATTTGAGGATCAGATTTACTTTTCAGTTTGTGATTTCTTTTATTGGTTTCTTCCAGAAGGTTCAACTTTTCCTCCTCTGACCAGTTTGGTTTCCTTTTCTTCTTTCTTTTCTCCTCTCTCTCTAGAGGCGATAACAAACAAACGGTCTCCATGGAAACTGTAAAATGTTTTTCCTTAACTGAGGAAACCTGATCAGGGACTCTGTGCAGGTCCCTTCGGTAGGTCCCTCTGCCGAGGAGAAGTGAAGCCTGAAGTGTCAAACTGAAGGTGTTTCGTGCAGCCTCTCTAGCGCCCCCAAGAGGCTGTAATGTTCATGAGAAATAAAAATATAACATTGCTGTTTCTGTATCTTTACCTCCCGCTGCTTTTAGCTAACATGCTAATTTTAGCCAAGTTCACATATACAGATTTCTATGAATATTTTGGACTTTTCGTGGATCAACTGATCTCTTTGGGATTCGAACTGTTATTTCAATGAAACCATCTGAAAAGTTTAGAGGGGGAAAGTGTCGTCAACAACTCAGAGACACCTAAGACCCGACGATGAAGCCGAACTACACCAGTTAGTGTATTTTATAAGCGTATTATATGTGGTTTTATATGTAAAATCTTTATTTGAAACGTAACTACAGCTGTCAAACGACTGTAGACGAGTAAAAAATACAATATTTCACCTCAAAACAGAAAAGTGATTCACTGCTAACAACGGTGTCTGAGTTAAAGTGAGTTTCACACACTTCCTGTTTAAACAATCAGCACACATACACACACACACACACACACACACACACACACTATTTTTACATATTAAACTCACGACCTTTCAGTCGGTAAAGTTTAACCTTTCCACGCTCACGAAACAACGACACCTGAGTGTTTGTGTGTTTTAATTTTGCCGATACAATCAGAGCTGCAATCATCAATCACTGATAAGATAACACACACACACACACACACACACACACACACACGTGGTAATTATAAGATCATTCAACAAAACATTGACTTATTCCCTCTCACACACTTTACCACAAACACGCACACACATTTGCCTTTAGATAAATGTAAGGAAGACAGGAAGTGAGATTTGGATAAACACACACACACACACACACACACCTACAATCGTATTATGTCATCAGTATCATATTTACACCTCTCACACACCAATTTGCTTTAATGTCATCCTTACCTGCAGCTCTGTGTGTGTATGTGTGTGTGTGTGTGTGTGTGTGTGTGATATCAGTTTATCAGAATTGAAACCAAATATTCACTCTTCATACTTCAATGGAAGAAAAGTAAATTTAAAAAAAGTCTTTTTATTTGACGATACACAAACCCAAAGAACAAAGAACAGCATATAAAAACTTTATATATATACAGTATATATACACTGTATATACACTGTATATATATACAGTATATATAGGAGGAAATGTAGTGCAGGAAAAGTACAGACAGTGGTGGAAAGTAAGTCAGTACATTTACTTCACTTTCCATTTTACGCTACTTTATACTCCTTTACGTCTCAGAGGGAGATACTGTACTTCTTACTGCACTACATTTATTTAACACCTTTAGTACTTTGCACATTCAGATTATTAGCACAGAATATAATCAACACATAAAAAATGATTGTTTTGTTATTATAAACCTTATTGATCCTGGCGGCAGCAGCATGTAAAGTAACATGACTGCATCAATAATTATAATCCAATAACATCATATACATGATTCTGCATATGATTACTCAGCACTTTTAGTATATTTTGATGCAAATACTTTTACTTGTAACAGAGTATTTGTACACTGTGTTATTACTACTTTTACTAAAGCTAAAGATGTGAGTACTTCTTCCACCGCTGGACATATCACAGCCTCACAGCACAACTGAAACTGATACAACACACACACACAAGTGCACAGGTGTGCGTGTGTGTATAAATGTGCATTATCATGTCAGTGTACTGAATGAAACAGATGAAACAGCCAGAAGCCTCGATACTCAGTAAAAAACTCATCCCTGTGTGTGTGTGTGTGTGTGTGTGTGTGTGTGTGTGTGTGTAACAAACAGAAACAGATGGTGATGACTGAAGCGGAGGTTGAGTTTCTATCTCAGAACTACAGAGAGAGCCAGTTCACCTGGACTGAATGGGACAACAGCGCCGCCCTGAGGCCACAAGAGAAAGGCCTGCTGAGATTTTGTGCATTTTTGGAAATTTTCCTGCTCCAGAGCAGCTGATGATGATACTCTTAATCTCTATTATTTGTTGACTATATTTTGAATTATTAATCTGAATCTGCAAAGAAACTACTTATTAAATAAATGTAGTGCAGTAAAAGTATAATAAAGTAATAGAAAATGGAAATACTCAAGTTAAGTACCTCAAAATTGTACTTTTATATACATTGTATGTTATATATATACACAGTACTTTGGCATGAAAATACACTCAGACTATTTAAATGTGACTGTGTGTATATATATATATATATATGTGTGTGTGTGTGTGTAACTGCTTGTAAATATAATTTAGTTTTCCTTTTTTATTTCTTCCTTGAGCTGTGAAAATACTCTGTTACTAGTAAAAGTGTGTGATTAATGGACTGATCGATCAGCTGTTCTTGTAGAAACTGTTTCATTCATAACAAAACTAAAATAAAATAAAAAGATTTTATAAACTCTTCGTGTAAAGTAACTAAAGCAAGCTGTAGTGCAGTAAAAAGTACATTTCCCTCTGAGATGTGGTGCTGTAGAAGTAGAAAAACTCAAGTAAAGTACAAGTACCTCAAAGGAGGATAGAGAAAAGAAACATTTGAAATGTGAAACACAGAACCAGAGACAGGAAATAAAGAAGTATGTATATCCTATCTGTGAACAGAATTGGTAAAACCACGTCCAGCTCCTCCCACGTTGGCTGTTTCTATTGGTCAGATCAGTCCCTCTCGTGAGTGAGCAGTCAAACAGAGACAGACGGGGGTTTCACAGACGTGCAGCTCTTTAGAGAAAACGCTGATCGCAGCCGAACTGGACCGGAAGTGAAGCTGGTGACTGTAAGTACAACGTTATTCTTCAACCTTTGTCGTTATGTTGAACAGTCTGTCTGAAACTGCTGCTGACTCAGAGTGTTTCATCCTGCTGATTATTTTATTCTTCTACTCCACCAGACCTCAGAGGGGAATACTGCACTTTTTACTGCACTGCATTTATTTGAGATTCAGGTTAATAACACAAAATATAATCCACTAATAAATCATGATGTATTGTTATAGATGAAGCTACCCAGCAGTATATAACGTGATTATAATGAGCTCCACCTTTACCAGCAATAATTATAATCAATCATTATATTCAATAATATCATATATAGTATTCTGCATAGTGAGTACTTTTACTTTTGGTACCTTAAGTACATTTTGATGCTGATACTTTTTCACTTTCACATTTGGTACATAAAGTATATTGTGATAGTGTGTACGTGTAACAGAGTATTTCTAACCCATAAGCTACTGCATACTGATCCTGTAACTATTCAGGATGTGGTCATGTTGAAACAGATGTCCTGTCCTGACATGCTTCGAGTAATAAGATAAGCCGGAAACTAGCGATCAAGCTGCAGCAATGTGTCTTTAACACCCACCCCCCACCCCCTGGGTGGTCTTAAAAGAGGAAGAGCGTTTCTGCATGAGGCGTTAGCAGAAACTGAGTTTTGAAATGAGCTCCTCGCTGTTTGTCCAGCAAGATTCAGATGTCTCCGTTTATATTCAAAATGATACAGACAGAGTTTATCATTAAAGTTGGAAATTAAGAATCACTTCAACAAGGCTGTAATGGATATTTTGATATAACAATGTATGAAATGACAGTGTGTTGGTGTCTCTGGTGGTGAATCATCAACTGAGTTTCAGCTCTTTGTTTATCTGTTTGATCTCTTGTGGTTCCCTCTCAGCCTCTCAGAGTGTTGTTTTCAGAATAAAAGTTGCATTTAGCAGCTAAAGAGCTGAAGCTAACAGAGAGGGAAGACTGGACTGACACAAACACCACTCCACATGATGGATCATGCTGCTCTGTGACTGCTGGATGTGGAAATAAGCAGCTGACTGATCACAAGATGACGATGTGTTAATGTTGTGTTGGAACCAATTAGCGTTTCGCTTTTCTTGCAAGAAAAATAGACGAATCAGTTAATCAAATCAAAACCAGGCCTTTATAAGCACAGTTTATTGGACGATTTAGCACAGTTGTAGCTCTGGGCAGCTGAGATCTGGAGCCACATAGAAGACTGATGAGTGAAGGACCACAAGGAGTCGGATGATCAGACGGGATGGAGACAAAGAAACAGCTGATCTGATCGACAGTGCTTTTAGTCACCAGGGAGGGGAGCTAAAAGGTTTGGATCCATTTAGTGACTCAGTACGTTTCTGTTAAGCACTTTGTGTGCATACTAATGGCCTGCCCTTTAGTCAAACATGACATTTCCTGTCAACATCAGGCAGCTAACAAGAATAATAACTTTAAAAGGGCGGATATGTAGTGTAAACCTTTCCATGGCACTTCCTCCAATTCATCTCCTTCCTTCTGTTTTTGTGTTTCATTCTTTCACCAGATGCACACATTTAGACTGCAGATAGCTCAACCACGCCACTGCTAAGAGGCTCATTCTTCTATTTTGGAAGTGCCCACTATTAAACTCTGGCTAACTGAGCTGACAGAAACTCTGCATTTAGAGAGAATCTGAGAAAATTTGGCATCCCTTAATCTTAATCATGTATATAAGCTACACTACATGCAACATTAGGTAGCACTCCTGTTCCTGCTCCGTTGCTCGCTCTGTACTCTGTGATGTGAAGACTATTTCTTCTGTTAAGAACTCTTAGTCTTGTTACCAAAATGTGTGCACTTCCCCGCAGAAAGTCAACCAGTGTAAAGGTTCAAATGAGCAGACAGTGGACTCACATGCACGACGCAGAGTCAGGCAGCCTGAATTAAAACGAGGTTTACGTCTATGTAATTCATAACAGGGAAACCAAACAAAGTCCAAGCAGGAAGGCCAGAAACTAAGATCGAATACACAATAGACGTGTGACAGGAAAGGTAAACATGCTGATTAGGTGACTGGGAATGGGTGCACAGGTGGGCATGGGAGTCAGGTGATCACTGAATACGGGAAACTACTTTAGGGCAGGGAGGGGACATCAGGAGGAGTTACTGACTGGAAAACTGATAACAGGAAAAATGATGCAAGAAATGTCGAAAACGGTTTGCAGCCAGACACCCAGGACTTGTGAAATCTCAGCGCCTTTACTGGGTAGAAGCCTGTACAGAGGGGAAATTCAGACGTTGCAGTTGCAGAATAAGTCCAGATAAATAGAGAAAAGTAAACTCAAAATTACAAGGCAAGCAGTACACATACATACAGTACCCACGGCCTGTGTCGTACATAAACTAATACTGCAGTACTGTATAAAGTGAAGTGACACAGTGATGTGATTAGTAGCCACACAGTCAGCAAAGTAAACTAGTATAAAAGCACACACGAGAATAATATATAATATGATAAAGTAGTGTTTATCTGTATTGATACAGAACTATAATATAGTATATAATATAATAAAAGAGAATAACATAGTACTATAATGTAGTATAATATAGCATGGGATATAAAATAATATAAGGTGAAATGTAGTAATATAGTAGTACAGCAATATAGCATAGATGTTAAAATATAATATTGTATAGTATGAGTATAGTAAAGTATAATATACAACAAATATCATATGTATTAGGTATGCAATATGTGTTTTGCATCTGGGACACGTGTGGATGCTGTTTTAGTGATGTTGAGGCATCTTGAAGGAAATGAAGGAGTTACTAACTCTGATTATGTTAATTGTGTTTGTTTGTTTGTTGCCTGTCGTGTCACTAGTTTCCCTGTCAGACTATCTGCAACCCTGAAGATGAGCGTTTGTGTGGAGGAAGAGGAGGAAAGTGCAGAGTCTCCAGGATTGAGCTGCCAGTCTATAGGGTGTGGCCAGTCCATGGGAGAGCCTATACTGTTCACTAAAGAACCTGCACATCCTTCACAACCAAAGTAAGAGGACTGCGCACACTTGAACGTCACACTGAAATATGATGTGTATAAAGGTGCACACCTGTCTTCCATTGAAATGTATTTTTTTAGAGGTTGCTACCAGAGAGTGAAGTCGGTGGTGTCCAGAGGTCAGTCTACGACAAGTGACTGTTGCCATGAATCCCCTCCAGGTTTCAGTAATAAACCTCAACCCTCATGTACAAAGTAAAATAATGTAATCACAAAACACAACTATTAAGGTCTCAGTATGGTTCAAATGAACTATAAACTATATAATCTGCTCTCACTATATGTGTGGCTTTTAGTGGAAGCAATTGTGAAACTGTAATAAAAGTAGATAGTGATTCTAAGTCAGAAAAAGATGAGAAAGCATAAACAAGAGTTGTCAAAGTGAAAATAGTTAAGTAACAAGGGAACTGGATTCACAAAAGTAGAAACTAGCATAGTTTCAGACGCTGTTAGACTATCCGACTAGCACTTTGTTTGGAGCATACTGAGGCCGTTAGTGTAGATATCAAGGAAAAACATGGCTATGAGAAAAATTACTGCTGTATAACTCTGCAATCTAGAGGACTTTTCATCTGGACTACAAGACCAGAAACTAAATCTCTGTTGCAAAACACCTCAAACCATACATATTTATCTTACCATCTAGTATCTGTAAAATCTTGATATTTTGTTAAAAATAATTAAAGTGTTTTTGTGAGAAAGAGTCGTTGCCTCATTTCCTTAGAGGGTGGAAGAGGTGTGGTGGTTTTGAGGAGGAGCTGCTGACTTGCAGTGTCCAAAGTCTGGTCACTACCAGCTGTGGACATGACATCACCTCATCCTGGTACCAGTCAGGTTCATTAGGAGTCTGTCTGCACTGTGGAAAGTGTTCCAGACCTGAACTGCAGACACCCAGTCAGACCAGCACTGTAGGAAGTAAGACACATTTTATCATGCAGCATGACTTTTTAAAGTTATTCTTAAAGGCTGTGTAGGGTCCTGGTGACATTAGAAATTGACAATGAGATGCCTTTGCATGCCCTATTTAATGACAGTACCAAATTTTACCTATCAAACTAACATCAATTGCTAGACTGTGAACAAACAAAACTTAATATTTCTTAATTATTTTGTTTCTTCTATACGGAATAAAGGTCTACAGGAGGTTTTAGATGAACATAAGATCAGTCTGAGAAGGAGATTTGAATGTGTGACTGAAGGAACTGATGAAACAGGAAGTGGAACACTCCTCAACAGGATCTACACTGAGCTCTACATCACAGAGGGACAGAGTGAAGATGTTAATACCCAACATGAGGTGAGGCAGCTTGAGACAGCTTCCAAGATGGAGACCCTCCATGACACTCCAATCAAGTGCCACGACATCTTTAAAGCCTTACCTGACCAACAGAGACACATCAGAGTCGTTCTGACCAACGGCGTCGCTGGCGTTGGAAAAACCTTCTCAGTGCAGAAGTTCACTCTGGACTGGGCAGAGGGCTTGGAAAACCAAGATGTCAGTCTGCTGGTTCTGCTTTCGTTCAGGGAGCTGAACTTGATCAAAGATGAGCAGTACAGTCTTCTCATGCTGCTCCATGTTTTCCATCCAACATTACAGAAGGTCACAGCAGAGAAGCTCACTGTCTGTAAACTTTTGTTCATCTTTGACGGCCTGGATGAAAGCAGACTTTCATTGGATTTCAAGAAAAGGAAGGTTGTGTCTGATGTCACACAGAAGTCATCAGTCAACGTGCTGTTGACAAACCTCATAAAGGGGAATCTGCTTCCTTCGGCTCTCGTCTGGATAACTTCCCGACCTGCAGCAGCCAATCAGATCCCTCCTTCATGTGTTGGCAGGGTAACAGAA
>LKNJ01004962.1:0-26928 GCA_002120245.1 Maccullochella peelii | reverse complement strand
CAACTTGTGTGGCTAAATCAGAAAGCTATGCAGTATTATGCTAGCTTGTGTCTTAGCTAACTACTGTAGCTTAGCTTGAGAAGGGACACGGAGACAGACCCACAGTGTTGAGTCTGTCCTCTCTGGGAGACACAGGGTGTTAAAATAATCCTCTGACATGCTGAAAGCTAATGTTTTTAGCTAGCTGCAGGTGTTGTGTTAATGTTTCAGCCCCTCCGGTGCGCTCGGTCTCTATTATAATTTTATCTTGTTTTCTAATAAAGCCCTTTGTTAAATCACATTTTAGTCCTAAGAACAATAAAGTCAATTATTATACAACAATGATCTGATTCATCCAGGTGAACTGCATCGTCGCAGTGATGATGTCAGCAGTGATGTCAGCAGACACCAGTGAAACGCAACGAGCCGAGAGGAAACAGAAAGCTGTGACGCTGTATTTAAACACACGTAGATCCTTTCCAGCGCTGACAGCACATCCAGAACTACTCTCTGATTTTTAAAATGGAAAGACGTTCATGTTTCAGCTTTAATAAAAACAACACAAAGCTCCTGAAGGTGAAGGATGAAGGCGTTTGTGTTTGAACCAGCAGAGTTCATGTTTCCATGAACTCATTAGAAAGTAAGCACGTAAACATTAAGGTCGTTAATTCACCCTGCTCCTCCAATTAATAACCTCTTTCTCATTTTAAGGCCGTTTTGTACCAATAAGGAGGCGTGGCTGTAAATGTGAGTCTGAAGATGTTTGGGAATATTCTGGATAAAAAACTAATCATGAAGTAGACGAGCTTCATCTTGTAAAGCTTCTCCGTTTCAACAGAAAACATTTGGAATAAAAACAACACACAAAACACACGGTTGAACTTTTATACTCAATTTTAATTTACAATGCACGTTAGCCCCGATCCCTTGGATATAAAACAGCTGAGTCACGACAGAAATGCTGCCCAGCAACATTCAGGCCCAAGCAGAGCACGCCAGCCCCCCCCATGCAAAGGCTTCTCTATAAACATGCTGCTGTCTGGAAGAAAAGTGTAGAAAAACCAACGATAGAAAAGTGAAAAAACGTTCCCAAAACGTTCCGTCACGTTTACGACAAGTTCAACAAAACAAACATCTGACTGAACATGAATACATCCACAGGAATCAGCCAGACTCGTGTTTTTCAGTATTTTTAGAACATTTGAATAAAAACTGTGATTCAGACCAAACATCCTGATGTTTGTCTTCATTCCCACCGAGTTCTTCTGTTCCTGCACCCCATCAGAAGGAGCCTGTGGTTACACTGACCAACACACTCATTTATCAGTGAAGAATCTGGACAACTGAACACTGCAGGATGAAAATGCTAAAATTATTTTCCAAACATGATCATAACACAGCCTGTGCAAAACAAAGTGATCGGAGCTGATGGGAACGTCGAGGGAACGCTGACGGAACGTTGAACCGAGCGGCTCAGGAGCAGCAGGACTCAGACAGACAACAACATTCCTGCAGGGAGGTGAAGCTCCTGACAGACAAATCCTTGGGGAAAACACTCCACGCCCACACAAAGCTCACATAATTATAAAGTCTGACAGCGGAGGGGGACAGGGCCGCGGCGTGGGGGCCTGTCCCGATCTGCTCCGACCTCATTAGCAGACGCTAACGACCCGGCGCAGTTTAGAACTGGATTTAATTCAAGCCGCGACTCGCCCGAAGTGTCTGATGCATCCGAGGTGTCTGGGTCCACCCAGAACCACAAACACACACACACACACCTGTCTGGATCAGGACACACCACCAGGTGGAGGTGGGCGGGGTCAGGCTGACAGAGCTCTATTTTTAAACACACAACCTGTCTTACCATCACATCTGTGGCCAAAACAAAGCTGGCGGTTTTAGTCAAAGAACAGAAACTTATAATCAGTAACGTCTCAAGCAGCCGTGCAGCTTCTGGACGTGAGGCGGTGCTGCTTCTCTCTGATGGACCAACAGTCTGACTTCAGAGGGTAACGATGAATGTTTGGCTCCACCAACCACTAAAGAAGAAGAATTGACAGATGAAGCAGTAATTACTGTTGGTGCAGCTCTACGTGTTCATCACACATCATTTCCCAGAGTTCACCCCTTTTCCAGGATGTTTTCAGTGATTCGAAGTGTGAAGTTCTGTTCTGCTCGTCTTCCATCACTGAAAGATCAAATAAAGAACTCTTGTGGAACAGGTTTAACTTCATATTTATGTATGAGCTCTTGTGTCAGCCACAAATACGACAGGTGACCCAGGTGGCGAGATAAACTCCTCCTCTCTGCAGGAAAGACTCGACCGACACAAACACTCAAAGTGTGGACAACCCTGCAGTTCCTAGGTCCCCCCTAGCGTGTTCGGACTCTGCAGAGTAACATCTGAAAGGGGACATTTCAGTACTGATACCGACTCTTAAAATAATGCGAATCATGGAGGGAAGTCTGGAAAGAGCTGGGCTGTAAGAACCAGGATTGTCCTCAAACATCAACATGTAGTGAACGTACTTAGAACCTTAAAAACTCTCGTCAGGTTTGTTAACTAGACATTTTTCAAAAACTCTTTGTAGAATAACAGAAGAAAATACACATCCTAAAAAAGGGAATTTAAGAATTTACATCATCGTGCGGCGGCGGAGCAGCGAGTTAGTCCACATCCAGGATTGTTTTTAAGGAGCCGGCAGAAAAAGGAAACAGGAAATGTTCTGGTTCCTACAGACGTCTGCCGGTCCAGTCTCTGATTCACTCTGTGAGAATCCTTATTGGACCACATCTCAGTTTGTAGGAGCTCACATCTCCTCACATTCCAATCAATCCATCGATCAATGACATGTGACTGTTCAATCCTTGTGGCGTCTCACATGATGACAGAGTCTGGTCTGTTGGATCAGGGTTCAGAATCATCCAATCAAAACTAATTGGAGCTGCTTTTCACTTTAAAAGCCTTTTTAGTCAAATCTTCAATAAATACATTAAAAATCATACAATATGTTATTAACACAATTAACTCCTCCTGTTGCCGTTTTTCATGGAAAATTAAAATCTAAACTTTGCGTTTTCCAGGAGGATTGTGGGAATTCTGATAGACATTTTGGCGGGGGNGGGGGGGGGGGGGGCGTTAACAGATTAAATGTGAGAACATGATGAATAACCCAAAGAGAAGCAGTAAAGAAGATGTGAGGCTGAGGCCAAAGTTCCCAGAAAAGCTGCAGCAGGCGAACGTCTCCATGGATCCACCCCCCTCACTGCCCATTGGTGGAGGGGTTGTTGGGGGCGGGGCTGGAGCCCTCTGCGCCTGCGGGCGGCTGGACGTTGTCGGCCAGGTTGTGGGCGTGCTCCAGGAAGAGGTCTTTGAGCACGCTCAGCTCTTTGCTCAGCAGCTTGATCTTGGCCTCCAGCCGCTCGTTCTCCTCCTTCAGCTCGTTGACGCGCTGCTGCGTGTCCATCGCCTTCTGCTTGCTGCGCATGCGGCTCTTCTTCACCGCCAGGTTGTTGCGTTCGCGCCGCTGGCGGTACTCGTCGCTGTCCTTGTCTGCGTGGGGTTTCTTCATCTTGCTGGGGGCGAGGGCCTTACCGCCTCCGGCTGAAGGGTTTGCGGGGACGAGCTGGGGGACCTGCTGCAGTCCGGCTACGGCCACCGGCAGAGACAAGGAGGAAGCGGCGGCGTGGGCCTGACTCTGGATGACGCTCACGCCGTTGTGGTCAGCTGTGGTTAGTTTCGGCTGCGACGGCCGGCTCATTTGGATGTGTTGCCTGCAGGTGCTGGTCTCCGAGTCTCCTCAGGTGCAGAGATGAAACGGTGACAGGAAGTTCAGGTTCTTCGCCTCGACGGAGCCTAGAGGAGGACGACAACATTAATGTCACTTTCACAGACCTTTAGTGGATTCAGCGGTTCGTTGCTTATAGGGCTGAAACTAACAATTACTTTCATTATTGATTAGTCACTCCTGCTCATTGATCTGGTCCAATAAAACCAGAGGTACTGAAGGAAGAGCCACTTCAGTATAAACAGTTAAGTCTGTCACACATCATCAGCCCTCGCCGTGTTTACGATCTGTGACCGTTTCCACCATCCACAACCCAACATGGTATCAGGACTGTAGAGTCTGTGTTACTAAGCACCAAGTCAGATATATGGGAGGAAAACCAGAGCGTCCTAGGTATAAATACTACTTGGAGTTGCCATTTAAAGGTCAAAATCGTATTTACGGGAACTCCGACTCGACATGAACGAGGTATAAAGATGTTCCTCCTTCGCTGCACGACGACAAAAGATTTGAACTGAACTCCTGAAACAACACACACGTCCACTGCTCGGTTTCTACGACATGAGGAATAGAAATGTGTTCTTGTATATGAAAATATAAAACTATGGAAAGTAGCAGCTGCAACTAATGATTGTTTTCATTATCGATTAATCTGCAGATGATTTCTTCAATTAAATGAATTATTGTTGGATCTATGAAATGACAGAAAACAGTAAAAGTAGTCCACTTTATATGTTAGCACTACTATTTTCTTCGATTTCTGTTTCCTTTTGTCTTTGTCACAAAGAAATATGCAAATATTGTAAGAATGCTAGAATTATGAATATCATTATATGTAAGCAAGTGTAAATCTATGTTATGCACCTTTGTCAGAAAATAGTGAAATTTGTCCATCACAGCAGGATGGAGGATGGACCCACTAACATCTTATTTTTCACATCTGCAGTCCTGCAGATTCTCAGCTGACCTCAATCCATCAATCAGGAGGCTTCACCCCCCCCAACAAACACCCACCACCTCCACCGGGTATCTATAAACAGCACCGCACGCCTGACATGATAATTGGTGGGATTATTATTCCGTACAGCCAATTAGCAGCGCTGCTGTGATTGGTCGGCGCGTTGCCATGCAGCCAGTCAGCTGTGCGCAGGGGAAAGCGCTCCGGGTGGAAACCAGCAGAGCTCTGGTTGCCTGCTGTTGCATCATCATCGGCTCTCTTTGTGCCGAAAGAGGGGAACTCCGGAGTCATGCGGGGCTAAGCAGAAATCTCAGTTTTTGGGGGACTTAAATGAGGTTTGACAAAAAGAAAAACACGACAAACATCCCGACACGGCTGACAAATCCGTACGAGCCCCTTCAAGTCCGTGAATTGTGTATTTCCGAGCACTTTTAACAACTTTTAGTTTACTCGAAGCCGCCAACAAACGATTCGCTACCGTGTGACTCAACATAAAGCGTCCACAGTCTAAAGACAGGCGCTGATGTGTGTCTGATTTGGCTTTAAACACGAACGAATCCACATTTTCACTTTCTTCTGACAAGCCTGTACGCTGCCGTTTAGCCGGGCAGCTAGCCAGCTAATTAGCTTCTGGTGCTAACAAGCCCTAACCTTACTATTAGCTCTCTTTTTCGGACCCACAAACAGGTTAAAAGACAGTTTACCTTCACGGGGCGGCGGTGGAGTCAACCATCCGTCAAAGTAGAAAAAGTAAACGTGGAAAGTTTGAGTTTAATTCCGTCTGTGTGAGCTCTGAGTGTTTTTGTTTAGAACATGGAGAGGAGCCGATTGCGAAATCTCTTTTACCATGTACGGCGATGTCGAGCATGAGCCAATCAGAGGCGAGTAGGAGGCAGCGAAGCTAGCGGTTAGCCAATCACAGGCGAGTGTGCGACAGAGTGATGCAATGCACTCTGTGATTGACATCTCATTCGACCAATAGGAGCGAGATGTTTTCTGTTGATTTGTTTATGTAATATGATGTTGGTCAAATGAGTTCATACACGCATGACTTCATCTCTGAATGACGAGATAATGAAACTACTAATTATACACTCTGTATTTAATATGAATAATATAATAATAAGCTGTACTATGTCGTTCTTTCGTACAAGGAATCCACCTTCAACATACTTTATATTAAAGAAAAACCAGCTCATTAACATTTACAGGTGGGGTGTTCCAGCATAGTGACATAAAGGAGAACATATACAGGAGAGCACACAGTATCTGCTGTGTGAACCGGTCAAGGCAAGTTTATCTGTATAGCACCTTTCAACAACAGTACATACAGGCTCGTGGTGCAGGTAATGCAGGTGGTGCAGGTGGTGCAGAGGATGTTGGGGAAAAAAACTTTATATAGGTAAGTTATTTATGTGTTATTGCTAAAGTTTCATACAGGTGTGAAGGAAAAGAAAAAAAATGTGTCATCGGCTTCACTGGAACTTTAAATGTCAGACGAGACGATCGTGTTTATTACTTCTGTTTAAATGCAGGGAAAAGTAATATAGTCAATATAAAGTTATTAGAAGTGTTAATATGCTGCTGTGTGTGCTGAGGTGAAAGGTCAACACGCCCTGTCACTGTGTGCCAAGTTAAAGCACCTCTGTGGAGCACAGGAGCAACTGAAGGTGACACAGCAATATTCTTCTTCTTTTATTTTGTACAGGAAATGATGACGGCAGCTGAACAAAAGAGTAAAAACGTTCTTCTGAGGATTTGTTGAGTTGATATTTAGTGTTTTCTGAGCTGTGTTTGGACATTTTAGCTTCTTCATTGATTTGTAATTCCTCAAAAACCTCACAAATGTCCTCAAGGACACTTACATTTCCTTCAGGATGACTGTAACTTTCTCAAGGAGGACTGGAACCTCCTCAGTGATCCCTGAACCTCATCAAGATCTGTACAACCTCCTTGAACATGCCTTGAACTGCCTTATTGATACCTGCAACGTTTTTAAGGAGCATCTCCTATGAACCTTTTCAAGGATCCGTAGAACTTCTTAAATTAATCCATGAACCTCCTCAGTGATCTCTAGGTTTACTACTTAAGGACCACTTGAACATCTTCAAAATCCACAGAACCTCCTTGGATCCCTTGAACATCCCCAATTACCCCTTGAATTTATTTAAGAATCCATAGAACCTCATTACAGAGCTGGAAAAACGTACTCTGAAACTTTTTCAATGACCCATTGAACCTTCCAAAGCACCACTAGACCCCCCCTGAACCTCCTTAAGAGCCCATAAAACTTCTCCCAAGATCCACAAAGATTCTGTGAGGATCGATTGAACATCTGACCCCTACAGAAACTCCCCAAGGTCCACTGGAACTTTCTCAACGACTGACTGAGGATGTAATGTCATTATGGACTCCCAGAATCTCCCCAAGGTACATTAAAACCTCTTTAATGACCCACTTAACCTCTTCAAGCACCTCTAGAAGCTCCCCAGGAACTTATTCAATGACCCTGGAACATTCTTCAGGATCATTAAAATATCCTCAAGCACCCTTGAAACTTCCTCAGATCCACCTCAATGATCTCCAGAACTTCCTAAACAAAACCTTGACTTTTCTTAAAGACCTATAATCTAAGGACCCCTTACATCTCCAAGATCTATAAAAACTCCTCAAGGATCCATATAACCTCCCTATGGACCCCTGGAACCTTCTTAAGGACCCCTGGGACCTCTTAAAGCCACTTGTCTTCAGAGTCGTCTTTCTTTTCCAGCTTCCTCCGTCTCTGTTGAGCTTTGAGGGACAAAAGTCAACACTGAATATCCAGCAACTTTAGTTGACTAGTTTTCTCAAGACTGCTGGAACTTCCTCAAGGATGCCTTGAAACTAGAAGCTCCTCAAGGATTCCTGTAATGCTCTCAATGAACCTCATTTAAAAATCCAGTGGTTTTAGTCTTCATGCTGCTGCTGCGCAGACTGAGAACACAAGCAGTGGAGGGACAGAGGGGACAGAACTATAATTATTATAAGTGTTGTGTAGCAATGGAGGGAAAATAAAATAAATTAATATGCTTAAAATGATTTGAGCAGAAAATAAATAAATAATGGCAGGAAAAGGGCGGAACAGAACAGCATCAGAACATGTTTTCAGCCGACAGAGGGCGCTCCAGTCCGTCACACTCAGCTCCTCCTGATCCTGAACCTTCTTACCCCTGTTACCCCTGCAGGGACCCCCGCTCCCTATCTGCTCCGTGCGTGGGTGCGTGTGAGTGTGTGCGCGTGTGTGCTGGTCTTCAGTTAAAGGCTCCAAACAGCGTGTTCACGTGAGAGCAGGTAAAACGGGACCAGAGCCGGTTACATGTGACTAAATCACACCATTCACTGCAAACAGAGTGATGAAGTATTACATTAAAATCTAATACTACAATTCAAAAATATGTTTTGAACAATTACTTTTTCATAAAACAGGCCAACTAAGTGTTGTAGTATTTTGTCTTAAGAAGCGCCTTTATTTTAACAGCAGGCCTATTCCCAAAAAGGAAAAGCTTTCCTGCGTGGACTTGGTTTGGAGGTTTCTAAAGACGGGCTGCTCGGATTCTGCGCCTCAGAGATCAGTTTCATCCGAACACCCGAAACATCCGCAGGTCTGCAAGCTGCGCTGCACCTTCACCACCAGAGACCTGCGGAGGGGGTGAAGCTTCCTCGGGTTGGCAGAGCTCATTTCAGTCGGCGAACTATAAGTTCAGAAGAGGCAGCCTATCATAAATGTAATAACCTGATTTTGATCGGTGCTGCTCCCGTTGCTTTTTACGGAGATAATACCAAACTCCGTCCGGAATTGTGTCAGTTTAATGTCGCACTGCCTTTACATCTTTTACAATGAAATTATTATTCAGTATCATACCCTATAATTTACACTTCAGTATTTAGTTCTGTAAAACATAACTTTTCATTTGGATCATGTCACACTGAAGCGCAGCGCGGCTCATGTTGGAGGAACATGTGAGAGGCAGTAAACGCAGCCTACAGGTTAAAATGTGGTGTTAAATAAGTGAAAAGTGATGATTTGTGCATTAGATTTTCGCCGAACTGTAGACTGGCTCTGGCTCCACCAGTCTCAGACTAACGTGTGTGTATCTTGTCCAGTGTGATACAAGTTCTGAAGTTAGATTGGTCAAACGGATTTCCAAACGGAGTTCGCAGCAAGGGGCTTAACGCAGGGTAAAATGCGGTATAATTGTATTCTAGTTTGCCTCCGAAAACCGTCTCTGTGCAGTGATAGTGGGTTAAATCCAGGGCTGCGATGTGGGTGTGTGTGTGTGTGTGTGTGTCCGCCCACTCCCTCCTGCTTGGCTATATAACCGCAGTTTGACAGCTCAGAGGTTACTGAGCAGGAGGAATCAGACCGACACCCTGCAGCTTTAAACCGCTTCTCTCTGCTCTGAACAGAAGTAAAACCTGTTACATTCTCACCGGGCTTCGGTGCACCATCCAGCGCATGTCTGCAGGTTTATAACCCCCCTCTCACCTGAGGACCTGACACAGTATTTGACTTTCTCCAAACTGGATTCCCGGAGCTCCTCGCCATGTCTGCCCGGGTTTAGGTTCTCCATGGAGCTCTCTAACCTGTACGAGGTCGCGCCCCGGCCCCTGATGAGCAGCTTAAACCACGGCCAGCAGCCCTCCTCCGGCTACAGAGACCCGGCAGAACTCGGCGGTGAGATCGGAGACAGCGAGACCTCCATCGACCTGAGCGCCTACATCGACCCTTCGGCTTTCAACGACGACTTCTTGGCCGACCTGTTCCACCACAGCTCCCGGCAAGACAAGCTGAAGATCATGAACGGAGAGTACGAGTCGGTGCCGTGCGGCCCGGGGCCCCAGCAGCTCTACATGTCCAACTACATGGAGTCCAAGCTGGAGCCGCTCTACGAGCACAACCCGCCGCGCATACGGCCAGTGGCCATCAAGCAGGAGCCCCGGGACGACGAGGACCTGAACCCGGGCATGCCTCCCACCTACCACCACCAGCACCCGCACTCGCATTCCCAGCAGTACTCCCAGCAGCAGCAGCAGCAGCAGCCGCACCTCCAGTACCAGATTGCGCACTGCGCGCAGACCACCATGCACCTTCAGCCGGGCCACCCGACCCCTCCTCCGACCCCGGTGCCCAGCCCCCACCAGCACCACCACCATCACCAACACCCGCACCAGCACCAGCAGCAGGGCGGCCTGAAGCTGCTGGACCAGCAGCGGGGAGGCGGGAAACACAAGAAGCACGTCGACAAGAGCAGCCCGGAGTACCGGCTGAGGCGCGAGCGCAACAACGTGGCCGTGCGCAAGAGCAGGGACAAGGCCAAGATACGCAACATAGAGACCCAGCAGAAGGTGGTGGAGCTGACCACCGACAACGACAGACTGAGGCGGAGAGTGGAGCACCTGACCCGCGAGCTGGACACGTTACGGGGCATCTTCAGACAGCTGCCGGACGGATCCTTCAAACCCATGGGCAGCTGAGAGACTACTGAACCGGACTGGAACCAGACTGGAGGTGGATTGGTACACTGCTGGATTTATACACACAAACGGTTCTGCATCTCTTCATGTGTCTGCACGCACCGGGAGCTGTGAGGGGTCTGAGGCAGCTGAGCTCACTGCCAACAAACCATCTTGTCTTTAACTGAGTCCCAAACGTGTTTTCTTCTAAAACACGTGAAACAAATGTGTAAATGTTTCTTTATATCAAAGTGAAAAAACAGCCGACATATTGAACCTTGAACTGTTTTTATGTAAAACCAGAAACCAGTTTCTCTTTAGGACAAAGTGTCACAACATGAACCTGGACAGAAAGTGACACGTGAGTCCATCTTTACTGGAAACAGGTGAACTCATTTCCTGTCATCTCATTGGCTGACCCTTTTTCACCTGGTCTGAGAGAATGGGACTGTTGTGGACTTGGTAAGAGACAACATGGCTTGTTCAGGCTGTATGTTTTGCAGAGTTCATGTGCCTTTTCAAACGTTTGTGCAAAAGCCGATAAGCTGGTTCCCGCCGCAGACACAACGGAGGACGTGTTGTTTTTGTGCCTTGTGTCGTTACAGACTGTGTGCATGACACACTCTATCACATATCAGAGCAGCTAAGGCAGGGCACGGCGGGAAGGTCCCAAATCAGCCTGTAGTGCATGTTTCTCCTTCATTATTTGTGTTTGTTTAGTACAAGTTACCCTCTGCATATCCTCTGAGGACTCTGTCTTATAGACCTTTGAAATGCAAAGTGCACGCTGCTCGCATAAAGCTACGTGTGTGTAACTGTTCATTTTCTAACGCATCCATTTATGTTCCTTTTCTTCTGTCTCTCCACATGAGGTGCGCCTGGTCACTTCAGTCCACATGTTGGATGGTACGGTGGGGGGGTGGGGTAGTATCATGATACTGAGCAGCTCATTACCTGGACTCTTAATGTTTCAGACACAGAAAAGTGTTTCAGATTTCAGTCTGCTGCACATTTTGGTCAAATTTACATTTTTATTCACTCAGATGTGAAACTGAACCACCATAATGTCTCCATACTGGCAGGTGAAAACCCTGCATCTCCACTTTTACGGGATTTCAAACCAGTTTAAGGAGTAAAAGCATTATGAACCTTGTAGAGTTCAGAAAACACGTCTCAAATGTTTGAATTATGACACCGTAAAATGCTGAAAAACAAGGTTTTCTCTCTTAGTTCCCTAAAAGTTGATATTGTGGAGATACGATGTTTTGTGTCTGTGAATGATAATAATATCGGCCAGCTGTGCGTCTGGTGATTACATGCCAAAGTGAAAAATACAAACACACACTCATAAAAAAAAGACTGGAATTAAAACTGTGGTACCTGCTTCATCATGTCACTGTCCAGTGAAAACCACGTATCTCCAAACCCGCACGCAGCCTGTTTGTTAAAATAAGTTTAAAAATGTTTTCTGAGCTTTAAAAGAAGAAACATTGTGAATCTTTTGACGTTTTCGGAGTAAACTCTGCAGACTTGGAGACGTGTGGTTTTCCAGAGGACGGTGAAGCAGCTTTGTCCTGTGCACTATTTGTCGTCAGCGTTGTCTTTGACACGTGGGTCCTGATCGGAGGAGAGTCACTGCATTCACGTGTAACTGCTTCAGAGAGAAAAACAAAGAAAGAACAAAATGTGAAATGTGTTTCTATGCAACGTGTCTGTTCCTCTTTTCCACTGTCGAATCATCACACAATGCCTTCTGATCCTCTGAGATGACCTTTGACCTCTTGCTGATCCGAGATGATGATTGTGCCAGCGAGAAAAAAGGAAGCACTTTTGTTGTTTTTTACAAACTGATGTTAAACCAATGTTTCTTTCCAGGTTAATGTCTCAATTGTAAAATAAGCCTATCTATAAATATATATATATATATAAAAATAAATATATATATGAAATACCAAAAAATGAATTATTGAATTATTATAATAAAAGAGCTGTTTTTATCAGATTCTGTTGTGGGTTCAGTGTTTTTATTGGATTCCTTCTGGTTGCTTTATTTGTTTGTCTGAAGTTATTTTAGTTTTTAAACCGTTAATTTTCACTGACTTCATTAGATTGAACCAGAACCAGGCTCTGGGTGGGCGGTCATCTGCCTCGACTGGTTGGGCAGCCAATAGGGGGCGCTCATAGGACCACCGTGTAGCTTCATGCAGGTTTGGAGTTAAAGATGAAAATGAACAGAAAATCATCTGATTGTCACAGTTTTCCTGCTTTGTATCAAATATCAGTGAAGAGAAAAACCTTTGAACATCATCAGAAAATCTTTAAGTTGTTTTTAAAGGAGCTGTCAATCACTCTGGCAGTCGCAGCGGTTTCCGATCATGTGGTTCACATTTGGATCGATGAGTGTGACATCAACAAGAACTGTCAAAGTCACAATCAATAACCTGCTGCTGCTGCTGCCCCAGATAACCCAGCAGAGCGGGAGTCTGTTAATGGGAGGGTTGGGGGTTCGATCCTCTGCCATGGGTGGATTACTGAACGGGTGTACCGGGCTCAGGGCCAGGGGCCAAAAAGGTCAGGGGCCCCAGAACCAGAGCCTCTTTATGAAGTAAAAGATCCTTGTGTATCTGCTGATAACGCAGCTGTTCATGTTCAGGCTCCAGAAAGTCCACATTAAAACTAGTGAAGTCATTTAAACCTGCTGAGCAGCTGCACCACAGCTTCCAGTGTTCCTGTAACATCAGGTGGTCTAGTATCAGTATAGTGTAGGCTAACACTAGTGGAGCGGAGCGTCAGTGAGGAAGACGCTGTATAGTTTCTTTCTCTCTCCAACGAGAGCGCAGCATAACTGGGGGTTTGGACTCTGATGACATCAGACCTGCACTTTGACCTGACACCTTTTCATGTGGAACGACTCGATATCCTCCCCGAGCCCAGCGATCAAATACGACGTATGACCTCTGCAGACAGTTTATCGTTCACCAGTCGAACTTCTTCAGGTAGCAGCAGGTTAGGAGGATGCCTCAGTCAGCAGCTTCCTCATCAATATCATCAACCTGCTTTGTAGGTCTGTTTCTGATGTGTCACAGTTATTGATCCTAACGCTCTGACGGCCACATTCAGGCTGGTCCCCGAGGACTTAAAGGACGCGTCTGTCCTAAAATGCCAGAACATTAAAACAGGTTTGTCTTGCTGAGATATTTCCTCCTGTTCACACTGGCTGTTCCAGTGTAAGTGATGAAGGATGAACTCCACAGTCAGTTCATCTGAGGCTTCAGCTCTTTCAGAGTTTCTTCACTCTTTTCAGTACAAAACCCTCAAAATTAGACAAACCCTCTTTTGTTTCGTCCTTTGATATTATGTTTTCATGTGACGGCTGCAGGCTGGAGTTCATGTTAGATGGAAATATTTGATTCAGAAAGTGTGCAGCAAATCAACAGCCGCAGCCAATCACACAAAGAACTGTTTGTCAGTGCAGACAGACAAATATTGAAACACAAAGTTTAGGACTTGGATTGACTCAGGACTTGTTGGTCTTGACTCAGGCCTTAAAAGCCAAGACTTGAGCCTTACGTGTCACTTGCTAAACATCGGCATTTGTTTGAGTAACGCGAGTTTGTAAAGACCCAGCTGAGGGTTCAGCTCAGCATTTATTCTGATATAATTCATGTCAATCAGCTTTGAGCTGAATGAGTCATCACTGTGTCAGCTGATCAATCAGACAGAAAAATCCACTGATAGATCAAATATACAGTTCAGACAGCAAATTCTCCAAAAATCTGGTCGTATGAGAAGAAAAATAAAAAGCCTCCATCAGAAAAGAAAAGAAACGCAGATTTATAGTCATTTTGTGCTGAAAACAAAGAGAAAAGAAAACATGTGTTTGAGATAAAAAGTGCTTTTAGGTAACAGACAGCCAAATCTCAGTGAGGACGGTTAAATGACCTCAGAGCTGAGAGATGATCCAGATCAACAACTGGACTCCATCAGCTGGGTCAGAGAGATCTGAAAGGATATTTTCTAGAAATAAAACTGGATCATCAGTTGCTTTAGATGCCGATCACACTCTTAATGGAAGAAAAGTGCAGATTCATCACACGTGGACTGATTTTATTTTCGTGCTTGTGGTCAGTAACGGCCCACGCTCTATCAGTGATGATCATATTTAGCTTTTCATGCTTCTGAACAAAAGATTAAGAAGGTTTTGGGTTCAGCCAGGCGATGCAGCGAGAGGGTGGTGAGTCTGAAGCAGGATCTGACCCGGAGCTACGAGCCATAGGTTTGGCATTTTTGCTTGAAAAGAGATTTAAACGATTCATTATTTATCAAAATAAGCTGTTGGTCCAGCTCTAAACTCCTGTGTCCTGACTGTGTGTGAACCAGGTCTCTGTGGTGGACCAGTTTTTACTCTGACAGAGGAGCTGCAATACACCTGGATGTTAGCAACACAGCTAAGAAGCTACGATAGCGATACCTCCACGTTGGACTCTCCAACTCTCCAATCAGAGCTCAGCTCTGCCAGGTTCACCAAAATGTAACTGATTCCACTGAAATGATGGCTGATCCTGATCCGAGTCCTTTAATATTGATCATCTGCATTTCTGAGCTTTGATAATGAGAAAGACAGAAGAAATAAAAGATTCAATAACAGATTCATGAGCATCAGAGTTTAGTCAGTCACACCAGGGCTTCATTTTCACTCTGATAGGCAGAGACAGGAGTAGAGTTCAGTAGAGAAAGGATCAGCATTTGATTGGCTTTATTTTAGGCAATGCTGATCCATTAGAGGATCAGGATTGGCTCCAATATTGATCCTAATTGAGATGAATTGATTCTGATCATGTCCCCGCTGTATTTTGTGGTGTGACTGGGCCTTTAGCACTTCTTCTGGAGAACACTGAGACCTTAATACCAGTTGGACAGCTATGCATAAACTATTGAAAAATGAAACCAAAATAAGTTTATTATGTATTTATGCATGTATTTTAACTGCTGCCAACATCTTGAACAAGACAGGAGAATCAAAGAAGAAACTAAAAATCAGTTGATTGTTGAATTAGAAACAGGTGAAATGGACTCAACAACAGACCGGTTAAGATGGAGAATCGTTTGCAGTGTTTTTATTCAGGAATGTAGAAACAATTGTAAATAATAACCTGAAATAGAAGAAAATAAGAAAAGTAGAGAACAGCAGGAAGAAGCCAAGCAGGAAAATCAGAATATCAACAAGAAGCAGGTTGATAGAAACACGCAGCTGGCAGAGAGTCTGGGAGAGTGATGATGACTTCCAGATGTATCCGACGGTGTCACTGACTGAAATATGACTGATTCAACATGAAATACGCGCCTGTAAACATTCAAGATGTGACTGCATCACCATACCAGCATATTATAACCTACAGGAATGTTGGCAGGGTGGAACAGGAGGGGAATGGGCCTGAAGAAGGCCGTGTTAAAATAAAGGTTTGCACAGATTTGAGTGAGTGGACGCTTCTTTTTGGTCAAAGATATTAAGTTAAAATATTCAGTCTATGATTTTATTCATTTTTAATAAAATTGCAGTCAAGTGAGAAAAAAAGCCGGCAGATATTTTGGCGGGCAACAATGGCAGTTAAATGTTGGCGATAATGGCAATTATTGTTGGCAATTCGCCATCAAAAAGAAGAAGAAGAAGAAGAAGAAGAAGCGGTCAGATGTTGCAGATGCAAGATGTGTTTAGCCTAGCTTAGCACAAAGACTAGAAGCAGGAGGAAACTGTTAGCCTAGCTCCAGCAACTCCAAGTCTGTCGGATTTACATGTTGTATCTTGTTAGCTAACAAGCTAGTCTCCAATCCACCTGGGCTTAGTTGACTAGAGCCAGCGGGGTCAAGACCTAGACGCTAACTCTAAGCTAATGGGACGTAGAAGCTTGATTCATAGTTTTATCTCCAGATTTACAAATTGTTGACAGGTGAGATAAAGACACAAGCAGATATTATGGTTTTAGCAGTTAGCAGTTAGCACTGGAGCTATTTGTTGACCAATAATGGCATGCAGCATCTCTAAAGTCCTGTACTCAGAAGACAGACTAGGTTGGAAGGAGGATATTGTTTCTTCTGATGGAGCTAGGCTAGCAGTTTACCCCTGCCTGTCTGTGTGCTAAGCTAGGCTAAACACATCCTGGACCTACTGTATCTCTATTGGACACACAGAGAAGACACTGATATCCATCTGAAACCTCAGAACACAACATTAACTGAACTTCTTACACATGTTGCTGAGAGTTCTTTAAATGATAGGCTTTCTGTGTGACCCTAGTCTGACTCATGAGCACACCCTCCATGGGAAGGACTGTCCAGTGTGTGAGGCCAACGCTGCTCCACCCTCACCACAGTGCTGACAGCTGCTAAGAGGAACCAGGTGACGCTCGGACCCAGTAGAGCGGCTGACATCAGACGCTTTCTGATCAAACTAGGACGAGCTCATCCATAACCCTGCTGATTCGACCTGGACTGACTGACCGCTGTTTGAGACCAGACCAGGACTGCAGAAAATGAGTAGAAATGACAAGAGGTCATAAACACCTTTCACACTTATGTCCTGGAATACTCACTGTACATTCACTAGAAACCTTTTCACATTAGAGGCCCTGCACAGCCTCACAGGGGTTTCCACTTCTGGCTGGTTAGACCGGTGCTCAGGTTGAGGGCAGGTGAAGGCAGCACCGGAGTGAGGCTAGTTAGTGATTTACTGGTGGGAGTTTGTAGTAAATACATGAACAAACAAGGCAAGTATGTGCATCATTTAAAAGTCATCTTCAAGTGTCATATTCCTACTACAAACACGTCTGATTCTAAAGTACTACACAGTAACAATCACAGTTTTCTATTTCTTTAAGTTAAAACATTAATGATAATATTCAGCACTCTGATGGTAGACAGGACAAACATGCAGACGCAAGAACAGTTAACTGAAGAATGACGGAAACAACACATCTCGACTCAAACACACAGGGACCTCAGGGAGACGAACAAAGAGTTTCATCTTTACTGAGAATATTCTGGACAGAGCCACAGCCGTCTCTATGAGTGGAGCTCCATTCCTGGTTGTGCAGACTTTGCAGGGGGGCACATCAGATAAAATCCAGATGAGATTTTAGACACTTTCTGTTGTGGAGAGGAGCTGTCTGAGGAGGAGCAGGAAGTAGGAGGAGCCTGGACTGATCAGAGCCTATAGAGAGGACTGGTTCAGGTGTGAAAACCTCTGCGCTACCTGTAGCACCACTCTGGGCTCTCCACTGGCAGCGAGTTTGAGTGAACATGTGAGTTTCTTTGCTCTTAGTTCATTTATGTTTGTATTATCTTAAGTTACAATGATTGTCATGTCGTTATAGGATAGCCAGTTATTTGCTCCCTATGTATTTAATTCATTGTATGGTGATAACATATGGTATATATTTTCTGTTTAGATATAAAACTAGCATTGATTGGTGCCAGCTTCCCCTGCCCTACTACCTGTCTGTCTACAATAAACCGCAGCTGAAATGGACTCTTCTGGTGTCTCATTGTCCCTGACCGCACATCCATGGAGTTAATCCTGGTCCCTGGTGATCGGCACGCCCCTTATACAGTCTGGAATCACAAACATTTTACACTTTCATTTACATTCAGTCACATAAAAAACACCCAAAAGAAGAATTACTTAGTTACAACAATAACAGTTTAGCTATCCATAAGCTAACAGCTATTCATAAGCTAACAGCTATTCATAAGCTAACAGATATTCATAAGCTTACAGCTATCCATAAGCTAACAGCTATCCATAAGCTAACAGCTATTCATAAGCTAACAGATATTCATAAGCTTACAGCTATCCATAAGCTAACAGCTATTCATAAGCTAACACAAACACATGAATTAATCGTATTTATGAATTACAATCTTTTATCGTCTTCACGGCTCTCACTCACACCGCTCTCTCACCCACACAGATCATCAATGCTCTCAGATTTACAGATTTTTAACATCTGGACAGAATGAGTCTCAAACCTCAAGCGTCAAGAGTCTCAAGCAGCACTGATGCCTGAACCAATACGGGCTTGTGTTCGGAGCACCTGAGAGACGAGGCGGGAGGAGAGAACTACCTGTTATCTACTTTTGTCCCTTTTCCCTCTCTCCATCTTTCTTCTCTTTGTCCTTTATTTCTCTCCCCATTTCCTCCCTGTTCTCTCTCTTCTCTTTCTGTCACTGAAACAAGCAGAGCTGTTTAATCATTTTCTTGACGTCATTAACATCATCTTTAGTCTCAGAGGAAACATTTAGTGTCTTTCTGTATCTGTGAGTTCATTTCCCTTCGATCGCAGCTCTGTAGCCGTGGTAGCTGAGCTGATAGTCCCCTGACAGCACATGTTGTGGTTTTGGCTGGAGGAGTCTCACAGTGTGTAAAGTCACACAGGTCTTTTATTTGTTTTTGGACGAGTGGTTGGATCTGTGTCTGATGTTGGCCGGACACTCTTCCTGCGGATGGAAGACATTAGCCTGTTAGCAACTAGAACTTCTCCTCCTCTTCGTTCTCTCTTTTTATTCTGTTTTATTTCCATTTTATATCCAGAAATCCTTCGCTGGCTGCCTCCTCACTCTCCTCACTGAGTCCAGGACAGATTGGCTGGACTTCAAAGTTAATAATCCTCTCACACGGTCAAGGGAGCTGATCTTCATCTCAGGTCTAATGCTGATAAATCACTGTCATATTTAGGATGTTTAACGTTATGTTGAGGTTTGGAAGAACCATCAAATCCTTCACTTAAAGAGCGACCCCCTGTGGGCCCCCCCAAGGAGTCACTGGATAAATCTGAGGGTTGTGAGATGATTAACAGGATGGAAAAGCAGAAAAGAAAAACATGTTTCTGCTATGAAGACATTATGGTTACTTGTATTCCAAATTCTTTCTTTCTTTAGATTGTGTTGATCACAGTGGGTGGATGGAGGTCTGTGTGAAGTTATTCAGCCTCTAATCAATAATGTGAAATAAATGCTGACACCTGAAGGCAGCTTCTGTCCGCCTCCACAGTCTGGATGTGAAGGAGCTGCAGCAGAGTTACTGTCAGATTTACATCATCAAACTCTGAACCACATGAAGCCGTAACCGTGGAAACATCAGAGATACAAAGCTCAAACAGATCAGCGGGGCAGTAGGCCCTCTGTAGACCCTCTGTCGGCCCTCTGTCGGCCCTCTGTCGGCCCTCTGTCGGCCCACTGTCGACCCTCTGTCGTCCCACTGTCGTCCCTCTGTCGTCCCTCTGTAGGCCCCCTGTAGACCCTCTGTTGGCCCACTGTCGGCCCTCTGTTGGCCCTCTGTCGGCCCACTGTCGGCCCTCTGTCGTCCCACTGTCGTCCCTCTGTCGTCCCTCTGTAGGCCCCCTGTAGGCCCACTGTCGGCCCTCTGTCGTCCCTCTGTCGGCCCTCTGTAGACCCTCTGTCGTCCCACTGTCGTCCCTCTGTCGTCCCTCTGTAGGCCCTCTGTAGGCCCTCTGTAGACCCTCTGTCGGCCCTCTGTCGGCCCTCTGTCGTCCCTCTGTAGACCCTATGTCGTCCCACTGTTGTCCCTCTGTCGGCCCTCTGTAGGCCCACTGTAGGCCCTCTGTCGGCCCACTGTCGTCCCTCTGTCGGCCCTCTGTAGGCCCTCTGTCGGCCCTCTGTAGACCCTCTATAGACCCTCTGTCGGCCCTCTGTCGGCCCTCTGTCGGCCCTCTGTCGTCCCACTGTCGTCCCTCTGTCGTCCCTCTGTAGGCCCTCTGTCGGCCCTCTGTCGGCCCTCTGTCGGCCCTCTGTCGTTCCTCTGTCGTTCCTCTGTCGGCCCTCTGTCGGCCCTCTGTCGGCCCACTGTCGGCCCTCTGTCGGCCCTCTGTCGGCCCTCTGTCGGCCCACTGTCGGCCCTCTGTAGACCCTCTGTCGGCCCACTGTCGGCCCTCTGTCGGCCCTCTGTAGGCCCTCTGTCGGCCCTCTGTCGGCCCTCTGTCGTCCCTCTGTAGACCCTCTGTCGGCCCACTGTCGGCCCTCTGTCTGCCCTCTGTCGGCCCTTTGTAGGCCCTCTGTAGACCCTCTGTAGACCCTCTGTCGGCCCTCTGTAGGCCCTCTGTCGGCCCTCTGTCGCTCAGACTGTAAACATGAGGATTTAATGGAGTTTTATGGAAGTAACAGATTTCATGGAGCAGAGGATTGTGGATTTTACTTTTCAGAATAGAAAAGACGTCTAACCGTTAAAACTGGGCTACATTTAGTTGAAACGTTTTTTAGATTATAAATTTATTTTAATGATGTTTGATGACATATTTTCAAGTTATAAAAGGTTCTGCAGGATCTTCTGGACAGATTTCTTCAGTGTCATACGTAGGTTTCCAGGTGAGGTGCCACCGCAGTCATGGAGGCCTGTGAGCTTCTGCCTGGGCTCGGTTTCTCTTTACAGTACAGACGGTGAGAGGTGTTTCCGATGCAGAGTAAATGTATATGAACATATTCTCAGGAGAAACCTTTGTTACTTGAGTAAATGTCCTCTTTTACTTCAGATTGAGTGTCTCCAGATGCAGGAGAACGTGGTTATTTTAAGATTCTGTCTATTTGCAGTCTCAAAGTGCTTTCGTTTCATTGACATGTTGTGTGGAGAGTGTGTCAACGGCTCTATCTATCTATCTGCTCTATTTGGATATCCACTTTTTCTGTTTGGCCTGAGTTTAAAGATTAACCGGCTCTTTTCATTGACTCGCAGCAGACAGAGTTGACTGAGCAGCACTTTACTCTGAAAGGCCAGGTAGTGCTTGGACTGTTTGCTCTCTGATAGAAAAGACTCAGACTCAGCTGCTCCAGCTCACATGGACTGCAAAAAGGACTCCGTTTTTAAGGACTCAGTGCCCCCCCCCGTTCTATAAGACACAGTTTGTGCCTCTCATGTTAGCATCAAGTGTTACCTTTGAGTCACAGTGGTAAGCGTCTGTTCTTCTGAAAGATGAAAACCACCAACAACACTTAGAGCTGTTCTGAAGGTGTTTCTAGAACCATCAAATTATCTTCTAACGGCCAAAAGCAAATTGAAGTTTTTTAGCAGTGAGATTACATACTAAGTTAATGCAAAGACGCCAATAGATGTAAATTCATGCCGGGAGTTGCAAATGAGGCGAAATGCACGTATTCGCGCAAGTTGGAACTTTTCAGCTCGCACAATAAATTCACATGATGCTCCTCCTGACGTCACTGATGCTGAATCAGAAATGGCGGAGGAAATAGCTGCCTGTGGGCGTCCAGAGCTCAATGATACTACTTATACAGAGACCAGACAAGAACAGAAAAGTAAGCAGGAAGTTGGACTACCCGGTAAGATCTGAAAATATGTGAAAATATGTGTCTGTTACTTGACTGCAGCTATTGGTTGTACTTTACTATGAACCAAGTCCCTAGCCCCGATCAATCCGAACTCCATTCAGAAAACAGGCATTTTAAAAGTTATTTGCTTGACAAAGCATGAATTCAGACTTTTTATGAATCTGCATCATGATGTAGTTATATCGGCAGCCTTTTGATCCGTTTATTGCAATTAAATCACAGCAGTCTCATGTAGAGCTGGAAGCGGCCGTCATCCAGACGCAGTTCCTGGAGAAGGCGGTGAAATTCACAGAGCTGTGTGCGCCTCTGGGTGATGTTATGAACCAAAAAGGGCGAATATTCATGTGTTATGTTAATTTGTTCACACATAACAAGTCTTCTTTTTATAAAGACAAAAAGAACGAGGAGGCGAGTGGAAGACGTCACACATGCTGAAACACAGCCATTGTAGACGTTCACAAAGAACCAGCATGTGCAGCCTCCCTCTGTGCTGCTGTAGATTTGTCCACAGCGCCCACGACAGTGTTGGATGACGACACGGATCACGAGTTGCTCCACATACTACATGCTCACGAGTATGTACACGATAGCTGTGTCTGGATTTGAAGACCGAATGCATCACAGTGGCGCGACAAGGCCATCCCATTTCGAAGGCTCCTTCAAATGCGGCCTGCTTTTCTCGAATTTGGAGGATCCAATGGCTGGATACTTCACGGCCCGACCTGTTCCAAGATTCACTGCATGCAAGAGAACATGGCGTCCCCAAATTCACCGTCAACAGCGGCCGAGCAGGATTACACTTTTAAATGTAAGTATTGGGTTTCAACACCTCAAACCTCAACTACAGTTGTCAAGGTTGCTAGGCGACAGGAGCGGCGCTTCGTGATGCTGGTGACGCAAACAGGAAATCCTCTGTAGACCGTCTCATTTAACAACGCTTGGTTCGAAGGATGTGGCCCCTGAATTGAGACACAGCTAATAATTGTTAGCAGCGGAGACAAATGCTACCACACTGCCGCAAGAACCTGAACCTGTTGATGATGCCGACTCTTTAAAAAACCTCAGCAGAGTCCTTTAACAAGACAAACGACAACTCTGAAATCAAAACAAGAGGTTCAAACAAGAGAAAGCAAATCACACAATCTCAGATTTTGAGCCAGTTTTTTTCTCTTTCCTCTATGTGTAAAGCGAGCAGAGTTAATCCTCTCTGATACCACAATTATTTGCAATTTATGCTGGAAGGCCTTGCTGGCAGCCTCCCGAGAGGAACAAAGAGAGGAGTGGCGAGCCACAGCAGGGAAATATATCTCCCTGTTTATACAGTCTCTGCCTTTGAGTCGGTTGGCATTTATTGGCTCTGTATGAAACTATGAGGAACATTAGCGAAGCTCGGAGGGGAATTCTTTGTTTCACATTCTGCAGCGACGTTTTTACGAGCCAGTCAAGAGGAGATTGATAGTAAAAGTGCCGTCAGCTACACATGGAGGTTTCTTTTAATGCCAGCGATTTGGTTCTTCTTGTCCCGCCGCTGTGTCGCTCTGCGGCCGCCTCGACATGTTTGTTGCTCGTTTTGAGACTCAGCAGATTTCTGTTCGTGTTGCGTCTCATCGCTGCGCCGGCTGTGACTTTGATCGTCACACTTTTCTCTCACTTTGACAGCTCAGATTTGAAGACAAGTGATGGAGCTGCTGTTTGTTTTCTCTCTGCCTCACAGTCATGATTTATGAAGCTTAATTACAGCCAGCTTTGATTTCTTTGTTAAATAGTTGGAGGTGATTCTCTGGACGGAGAATCATCTCTTCTCTGCCAGTCTGTGATAATTAATACAAACTTCTCGTGCTGTTCAGAGGAGTCCAGCAAGGCATTGTGGGAGATCACTTACTTATATTAAAGATGACATTAACAGTTCTGCAGCAGCTCTTCATAAAGTCCTTCCTGAGTTCTCACTAACTACTAACTAGTTTCTAACTGATTCACTACATCAGGTCGCACCATTAAACCTTCAGAAACGTCTCAGATAGTAAAGACTTCAGTGTAAATCTGTTGCTAGGAAACATCTGTAGCACCGTCCAATCAGGAGCAACCAACTCTGTAAACAGGAAGTCACTGTAGCATCACAAGCTAGCATAATTTCCAAACATGACAGTTTTAGAGGCTAAAAGTCTTAGTTTTATTTCTGTCTGTGTACATGAAGAGAGTTTCACAGTTAGCAGGATTCATGCAGTTTATAATGAGAGGGAAACACCTGGTTATGCTAAGCTAACTGACGCTATTTACTCATTTAGCCAAATGTTATTAGCATAATGTTTCATAATTTGAGGTTTGTTGTGTTATTTTAGTGAAATGTCATATAAAATCTTACAAAAATGTTAATATTCTCATAAAAAGACATGGCTGTAGCCCATGGCTTGCAGACTGCCATTGTTTTGAGATCTGTGTACAAGTATATTTATATTTAAACATTATATACAGTATGTGTATCTATATCGAAGCAGTGAATAAATCTTATTGTGCTGTGGATATTCATGGTTCCCAGAGGATGGAGCCCAATGTTTTCATGATGCCTGAACTTTTCTCTCAAGCTTTTCATTTGTGCAAAAGAAATATCAAAATCTGCTGGATTACAGTTAAATGTCCTGATCTCCTTCCTGCTCCTCAGAGGATGAACCCTTTGGATTTGAATGAGCCTGTGATGTTTCCTCTAGCGCCCCCTTCAGGGCAAACTCTACATGTTTAGCTCCGCTGCTGTTCAGACAGAATTTCAGGACATCAACAGGGGCCGCAGTCCATAGGACTCAAAACCCGAAAATATATTTTTAAACAATAAAAATCATGTTCAGCCAGCAAACTTCCTGTTTACCGCTGCTTTACAATCTGTAAATGACTGACGTGATAATGGCGTGTTATTGATACACCCCGACTCTTGCAGATGTAAACATCTGCAGCGTCTCCAATAAAACACCACAGTCCACATTTATGGCCCAACAAAGACAAACACAGGCATGTATAGAGGAGGCCCACCCAGCAGCACGGAGATACAGGAAGAGGGCCACGACACTGATGATGTCACACCACACCTGGTTCCTGCACCTGAGCGGCTCCACCTGTAGCTGGGTTTATTTGGTCCGGACCAAAGGAGAACACGGTCTATAGTTGTCTTTTAGTTCTGGTTCATGTTCACACTGACTTTTTACAATCGCACCAAGAGGAGGAGGCGTGAAGTCACATGGACTGACAGGTAACTCACTGATTGGACAGTTTTGGTGATGTCATCCTGCATCATCAGGCAGCTACCCTCTTAAACCTACGAAGAAACGACTGGACATGGTTTTATATTTTAACTCTGAGTGTCTCTTTCAGTTGGTATCAAATGTTGCACATCGTAACATTCAGGGGAACCTGCCCTTTCTTTCTGCTGCAGTGTGAAGTCACCATCATGCATCACCTTTGTGTGAGCACAACATATGTGACTATTTGGATGTTTTGGAGCTCCATGTGAAGTTTGGTGCAGATACAGCGTTTCCTCAGTGAGTTACAGCCATGATCGCACGCACCGTATGAAAATCTTCAAAGCTCGTCTCTGTCACAAACGGTTCCACAGTTATTTAATGTTTCGTAGAGCATGCCTAGCGTAGCGTTGATGCTGTGCTTGGGATGTTTCAGCTCTGCCTTAAAACAACAGCCAGGTGTCAGTATGTTTGTCTGGACATTAAATGATCTCTAATGTGATTCTGATGGAAGTGATCCACCTCGCCTCTACATAATGTGTCCACAGTGAACCTGAAGTGAATCTGAGGCTTCAGCAGTCTGAGTTAGACTCATCAAGTGGAGAGCTTACGTAGTTCTCAAATGTCACAACAAAGAGGGAACTTTATAGTAAAAAGACTGAAACTAAGACAAACCTGTGAGACGGGACGAGCAGCGTTACTACAAACACAACACTCTGCAGTTTATTAGGAACAGCTGCTAAAACTCAGCAGGTATAATGGTCCATGACAATTGGGCAACTGCTGAAGAAGACCATGTGGTATGATTGAGAGCTCCAGAAGAGATAGTTGATCGAAGAGTTGGTGATAATAATGGACTCCAGGTGTCTTCGCAGACACAATAATGGACTGGATAGATTATTTTAAATGTTTCTGCTTGGTGGCGGTCAGACTCAATAAACTAGTCGCTCTGCTCAGAACCACTTTGGTGGTTTTCCAGAACAAACTGAGTTTAGCGGGTGAATAAGTGTTTAGTATTTGAGTGCAGCTCCGGCTCAGACCTGAATCTGATAACTGTGCTGCTGCTGTGAGTGTTTCTGCAGACTGATATTCAGCGTTAATAATTCACAGCATTATGACCAGCGCCTGGCTCTCGGTCCTGCTTGCTGCACGGCTCATTTCTGCTCCTGCGAAGCCTCTGGCAGGCGGCCGCAGAGGAAAACATCCAGAGTCCTGCAGCGCCGACTGAGGAAGAAAGAAAAGAAAAAGAAAGTGTGGGAAGAACAGCTGGAGCCGCTGATCCACCAGAGACTCTGCTGTGTTTGCTGATACCATCTCTGTGTTACTCTGAACACCTCGCGATGCGTTCAGGATCCAGCGCCGTGTTCTCTCCCTGCCAGGTTTCCACTATCGTTCACCGGTTCTCTGGTTCACTGGTTCTCCCTGAAGGAGAAGCAGTTTATTTCTGCTTCACTCTGACGACTTCCTGAGAGTCTAATAGGAGTTCTTGTTCAGAGACTTACCAGGAAGTCCTGATGTATGAATTACAGATAACAGAGACGGGGATCATTTAGGTCCATCTATACAGTTTTTCCAAAATAAACGCAGTGCAGAACTACCATCGTCTATTAACACAGAACCACGTTTTATTGTTATCATCGTGTCTCAACAAGGAAACCAAGTTAAAATGTAATGATGCATAAATCACTGAACCTGAGCATTTGGATGAAGAATCAGTCTGGTTTTATCCTATAGTTTTCTTCTTGTAACCAAACCAGCAACATGTGAGTCCGTCTCTCAGTCCTGTCTGACCTCCTGTCTGTGTCTCTCAGTCCTGTCTGACCTCCTGTCTGTGGCTCTCAGTCCTATCTGTGGTTCTCAGTCCTGTCTGACCTCCTGTCTGTGGCTCTCAGTCCTGTCTGTGGCTCTCAGTCTTGTCTGACCTCCTGTCTGTTTTTCTCAGTCCTGTCTGACCTTCTGTCTGTGGCTCTCAGTCCTGTCTGTGGTTCTCCGTCCTGTCTGACCTCCTGTCTGTGGCTTTCAGTCCCGTCTGTGGCTCTCAGTCCTGTCTGACCTCCTGTCTGTGGCTCTCAGTCCTGTCTGTGGTTCTCAGTCCTGTCTGACCTCCTGTCTGTGGCTCTCAGTCCCGTCT
>LKNJ01004961.1:0-35779 GCA_002120245.1 Maccullochella peelii | reverse complement strand
GCAGGAACTGGAAGACTAGTCAGGATAGAGGGAAAGATGAATGCAGCTAAGTACAGAGACATCCTGGATGAAAACCTGTAGTCACACATTATTAATGTGGATTTTTAATGTTGAATGCTACTTTCTGTGGATTCTCAGCCTGTTCACCGCTACACTGTGCCATTCATGTTCCAACACACTACACGTTTGGCCTGGAATGACCCAGAGATTTTCTCATTGAAATGTCAAAACAAAACAAATAGTTTGCCAGAGTGTGAAGTATCCACGCAGACACCGAATGACATCCGAGGTCCCTCATTTGTGTCCAGTCCTTATTGTTGTTAAATTGCCGTCCATGCCGGCAGGTTGGGAAATGCACCCCACAACAATTATGCCCTCTAATGAGTTGACCTTGTGCACTGCTGCTGGAATAACGCTGCTGCATTGTGTTAAATGTCAGCATCATTATGGGCTTGTGTGTCCATGTGTGAGGAAGAGAATGATACGGATGCAGGGCTGCATTCCTGCTCCCAGAGCTTAGAGGGAGAGGTGCAAAGAGTGCAAGAGAAAGACGGAGAGGAAATAAAGGAGAGGATAAGTGGGAAGGAGGCTACGGAGCAGGCAGGGCGACTGACAGCACCATAGATCATCTATGTTAGCTTTGACACCAGCCTGTCATTATCATGAGCCCAGGTGATGAGGGATAGAAAGTACACACACACACACACACACACACACACACACACACACACACACAGAGGCAGCCAGGTGGTCGGGTATTTAGATGAATGAAGCTTCTATCTCAATAGTTTGACGTAGGGCTGAGTATTGCTTGAAATTTGAAATATGAAACATGAGTTTCAATACACATACTGAAATAGTTTTTTGACACCTTACTTTAAAGAGTATAAACATATTTTTAATTTCTTTAATTTTACAAAAGAAGCTAAATGTCTCAAATGTTAAATGTAGTCTAAACACAAGCAGCTGTACAATATTTTTTCTGAATTAAAATATGGTTAAAATTGGCAAAATTATGGTTTAAATCAGAAACTGTCTGATCAAAGAATAAGTTAAGAGTAAGAGAATGAACAAGCATTCCATGCAAGTCTTTGGTGATAGCTGACACAGTATTGAGGTTTGATACCCAGCCCTTAGATGTGCATCTGGTATAAAGGATGCACACAATGGGTCTGCACTTAAGGTGCTTGATAATTTAGCTGCCAATTAATCCCTCAAGTTCTTCACTCTGTGCGATTCTGGGCCGTCAGAGACAAAAGTTGACAATTGTGAGAGAAACGTGGTAAAATCTTTGCTCGTCAATCCATGACGGCGAGTCCACCGACAGCCTGTTTGGAGCTTTGACGACCAAAGACAGTATGCAGCACAAATCTGACAGTGTCAGAAATTTTGGACCAAATTCTCACAATGTGACTGCTGCTACGACCCACGTATACAAACCAAAATAATCTGAAAACGACTCAAAATGACGCAGAATACACTGACTGGCGCAACATTTCGTAAGCGGCATTTTTGAACAATATTAGGGGAGAAACATGCACACACAAAACCAAAAAAGGTTTGTGTGAAAAACTTGCGCCGCCAAATCAAGAGCAGCTCAGATAGATGATACACGCTGATGACATCCCTCTGCTCTCTGCTTTTTTTTTTTATCGTAGCGCTTCACATTCACCACACATTCATCGCACAACCTGATATGCCTTAAACTGTTATCGTTCAGTCTGACACAGATTACGAGCAAGATTTTATTAGACCCACCTCGCCCACTGTGACATGCAATAAACGTACACAATCTTGGTTGTCTCACAGTGTAAAGGCACCTTTAGTCGATCAACAGAAAATGAATCAAAACAATTTCAAAGTCATTTATCAGGCAAAAATGCCAAACCCGCACTGGTTCCAGCCTCTAAATGTGAGGATTTGCTTCTTCTTATTTTTTACTATAATTGTAAACTGGATATCTTAATAACAAATGGGCATTTTTCACAATTTTCTGACATTTTCTAGACTAAACAACTTACTTGATGAATCCAAAATACACAACACAGATTAATCAACAATAAAAATACTCATTAGTTGCAGCTGCAATGGATAATAACAGTTCTTGGGACTGAGATGTGTGGTCGGCTTTCTGCCTGAGCAGTGACCTTTCAAGTGATCGCTAGCAGCTAGCGCATAATCATTCACAAACAACAATTATGGGAGCTAAGAGGAGCGAGGTAAGGCAGATAAGAAGAGAGAGTAGAGGATGAGAAACAGGAGGGCCACGGATCATGTTTTGAGAAAGTGGAGGTGGAGGATTAGTGGAGAGAGTGTGAGATTTGCTGAACAGCACTGGAAGTTCAGCGAGGGGAGCGTATACGAGGGGATTGGTTTAGAGAAGTATAGGTGGAGGAGGAACACGGTGGACTTCAGATAGAGGAGAAGAATCCTTAATCGGTTTATCGGTGACTCATCAATCCTGACTCAGAGTCAGCAGAGTGAGTTGTTAAGAGGGCACAAAGCACAAGGTCAAACAAACAAAAATGTTTTCTATCAAACATGGCAGTTATTTTATGTTCCCCACAGCAATTGTTATATTCCAATTTTGTACATGATTTTTTGCAGTAGACCGAGTTACAGAAGTTATATTTCTGCACAATATTATGTCTTAAAATTATACATACATCCTTATAGCATTGACAAAATGTTAAACAAAACTGAACCTGACGTAGCTTAAGCGTTCTTAGATTCAGATTGAGTTGTCTGTATTATCAGATGTGCATGATGAAGAGAGAAAAACATATTTTGTAACACTACACCAGGTGACCAACAGTTTATCCCAGAAGGCAGCATTGCTCTGAACTGAACAGCGTTGCTTGTGGCTAATCTCAGATAGGGAAGTCTTCACAAGTAAAAATTCAAATGTGTTTTGTCACAGAACATTTGCAGAAGGTTGGAGTGCATTGTGCCATTACCTTTATGCTCCCTGCAATGGCAGAACAGTGCACCTGAAATGAACAGAGCCACATTTTGGTTTTTGGATTGCCCTCTCTGGTTTCAATTCTGTGGCCATCGAACACCTAGAAGAGGGGAGTACGACAACGTGTAATTTGTGCAATGGAAAAAGACAAGAGGTAGAATAGTAGAAAACACCTTGTCTACAAGCCCGATGGGCATTTTCAAACTAGAAGTAATGTTTATTATAATTTATATTTAAATATATACATCTAATAACACTGCACAAATTCTGCAAGGTCTAAGATTTGTAAATATTTATTTGTTAAAACACTTTTCTTGCTTAGTCTTTCTTAACCATCACCTGACAAATGTGCAGTGGACCGAAATGACCGAAAAAGCGTGATGTGCAGGATCCATTTTTATCATTTACTGATTTTTGTAGCGCGCTCGCACTCTGAGCAGTTGCATGTGCGAATATCTACTTGTTAAAAATGTTTATTACTACCGTAGGCTTTTCTAGTCTAGGCCATTTTTATTTTCCAATAAAATTTTAAAGACAACATCTGGTGTTTTCACACACAGGATCTTCCCCTCTAAAGGAGGCCAGGCCAGCTATGACTCCTCCATCTTGTCTTCCCATCGTTGTTGCCATGACAATCGTGCACCGCGCTCCTGTCCCCTGAGAGACAGAAAGAAGAGAGAAAATGAAAAGACAGAGAGATGGGATATAAAATGTAGAGGAATGAAATATGATAACAGGCGACGAGGAGAAGCAAAACAATATAATTCAGAGTAGATGAAGAGGCAGGAATACCGGATAATAGGACAATCTTATAAGTAGAGCAAGGACAAATGTTTACAGGTTTGGCTCAACAAAATAGAACATTACTCATATTGTACGCCCGTATATAGAAAACCAGGAGGAAGGACCATTCGTTCGCTCTGTGTGGGCTCTGCATAGACCCACCAAGGCCACAGCTTCAACAGCATATTGAAACACTGGGCCACTCACTGCGCTGCAGATTCAGTTTGATTCAGTGCTGGGGCTCCAGGATGAAAATGAAAGAATGACCCACCCCCAACCCACACACGCTTGTAACCACACAACTATGCAGAAACACTTTTTTTTTCAGCATTTTACTGAACTTGTGCTCTGTTGTTTCTGAAAACCGGCGTTTGCATGTGATTTCTAAAAGGATGGGACAGATGGCAAGGGCATTGTTTTCAAGGCTAATCAAGATATACGAAGGTCTGACCCATCCTTTATCACCAGTACACACAAATATACAAGCTATTGAGCAGACACACTAATGCTCATATTGCCGATTGATAATATGAACATGTCTTTGAGGCTCTCTGCCTTTAGTGCTGTTCAATAACTTCCTCACTAGCATATTTAGTTGTCTTCTGCTAGTTATTATATGCGTTCTTCACTGCCTACTGTAAAAGAAGTAAAGGAAGAGGCCCCCTCCACACCGGTGCTTAGAGCCAGTTTAAGTCACCAAACAACTGACAGCGCTCACTTTCACTTCCAATTTGTTCACTTCCCCTCTCATTTGAATGATAATGGACCCAGTCTTAGTCAGTCTGGTAGAAGGTTGCCTCAGTAATAATAAAAGTAGGCCTTTTAAGCCAATGTTGCACGCTCAGTGATCAATTCAGAGTCTTTTAAATGGAGCAACGTTCTGTTTGTGGGGTATTGAGCAGGGCTTTACCATCATTCAGCAGCAGCAGCAGCAGCAGAGAATAAAATATCAGGATTATGGCCCCGGTGCATAATGTAAATGCTACGTGTGCCTGCATACTCGTCGATGGTTGTGCCCTGTGCATAAATAAAAGCTCACCTTCTTGCGTACCTGCCTGTGCTGGTATTACATCCGTATAGCATGCATGCATTTGTGGATGCTTCCACACAGGAACTTGCGATTCCCTTATTCCTTTCACAGAGCTTCAGCTGCTCATATATGTTACATTTGGCTAGATTCGATCAGTTCTGAGTAGCACATCACACATCCCAATGCCAGTGTGAGTTCAGCACATTTAAAGACTGCATCATGCATGAAGATGCGTTCACACTGTGCAGCATGTAAATCAGCTGTTCTAGCTGACACAGTGGATGAATGTAGAGTTGGGGTGAAACTACGTCAGTTCCTTCAATCTTTATTCCCCGTCAGTTCCGTGCCCAAATTTATGAACCATATGGCCATAGTTACATTCAATTTCTATATGATTGATGCTAATTATGTTGACCTTGTTGCTAGTTTGAAGATTTTCAGAGGTTGTTTTAAAATGAAAGGTTTTTATTGACCTCCTACACTGTGTAATTTAGGGCTCCTGGGTCATATAACCTGCTGTTGTAATAGGAAACACTTATTATTGACCTTCTGATGTGTGTCATCCCTGGGTCAGACACACACACAAAATCGTTCAGCATGTTCAAAACGATCAGCACGTCAGCAGCTGAGAGTTTCCACTTGCTCCAGTAACTGGCACCCCATAATCTGAGAGAGAGAGAAAAAATAGGGAGGATAAATTATGAATCGTGTAGAGAGAGGGGCTTTGCAGCAACAGAGTTTTAACATTTAATGATTTTTTGCCAATGCTGCAGAAAGAGGCTAAGATGGATGCTTGCATGTTGTTGCATGTATTAATGTTGCGGGTTCCATTAATACTTCCAGTAGGCTTTTTCTCTGTGCATGCTTCGTATCTGAAAGAATATGTTTTCATAGGTCTCTGTAGCAGAAATGAAGAAGAATGACATTGGAATGGTTGAAAGGTCTGGCATTAATGTAAATGTGGTGTGCTGCCGCTGCTCACTCCTCATGTTTAACAAAGTAGACCTGCTGTCACTGTACACAGAACTACTTGATTGCCTTGGCAACGGCAACTCTTTGTCCCAATCCTGCCTCATGTCATTCATGCATTCATTTGTCTATTTCTGTCTCCACACACTGTGATACAGTAAGTGGCAGGAAAAGGAGCTTCAGGAAGGGGAAGGAGTTTTCTTGGAAAGCATACTCATACGTAGTGTGTGGGGTAAACAGTCAGGTGTAGTCTGAATATGTTTGTGTTAATATGTTTGAGGTAGAGGAACCTACTTGATGAATGAATTGTAGGGTTGTGATGGATGTGAAAATAAAGCCGTTTAGTGGGAATGTAGACTATTCCCTACACTGGTATGCTGTGAATTCTCTCCCCTGACGACTGGCTCCAAGTATTAATATTTCATTAGCACAAATGAGATTGATATTCTTGGTGACTCTCTACAGTATGTTAACGGGTGTATAAGAGAGAGTCAGAGAGATAGAGACAGATAGAGGGAGAGCAAGTCATGGTACACGGAAGAAGAGGAGGGGGAGGGAACAAAGGGAAAAAAGGCAGAGAGAGAAGATCAGCTTCTCAATGTAAGCCTTGAGCAAAGCAGAGGAGTGGAGAGGAGAGGAAACAGCTCTGTGGTTGCTCAGAAGATGTGCATAGTAAGGCAGAAGCTCAGGCTTTCCTTTGATATGATGCTCAAGCTGCTGAGCTCCTTCTCAGTGGTTAATAGTTGAGATTCTGCTGGAGAGTTTGCGTGGAGACAGCTGGAAAGAAGACTGTGGGGGTGGGGGTGGGGGGGGATCTGTGGATGCTTGTGGGGACCTGTAGCTTGGACCAGCAGTCCAGGGCTGCTGCAACACAAGTCAGCCTGTCTAATGCAGATAGATCAGTTGCTGCTCTTCTAATAGCACGGGTGAGAGCACTGAGTGAAGCGGGATACAGCACAGGGGGAGGAGATCACTTAGATTAGTGAGCAGCCTAGCGCAGTGTGTTGCTCAGAGAGAGAAAGCAACAGAGAGGAGGAGGAGGAGGAGGAGGAGGAGGAGGAAGAGAAAGAGAGAGCGAGCGCCGGGCCAGTTGCGCTCTGCTTTGCAGCAGAAACCAGGGTCCATCCGCTCGTCCTGGGGAGTTTTTGATCAGAGGGGACAAGGGAACAGCACCGCAGGTCATTGATGCTCTCTCTGTCTCTCTGCCGATGTTTTGCAGGAGTGGTGCCAGCCAAGAGGAGTCCAAAGCTGGTGGTGAGTACTATGATCTTCAGCTCTTTTGTGTGTGTGTGTATGTTAGCTCTACTGAGTGAAAGGAGCACTATTTAAAGAACAAAAGACACAGTGATATGCTATCTAACTCTTGCTCTACTGTTCTGCACCCAGAGCTTCATAAATCTTCAATCCTCTTTACTTCTTTCTCAGTCTGCCACTTTGACTTTTGCTTCTTTTATTGTGTTCCTCCTCTTGCCTGTTTTGTCATGTCTTTGTTTCGTATCCTCTCACTTTCTCTCCACATCCCTCCACTCCTGCCACGCTGCCATCCTGTGACTGATTAAGCGTAGCCTAGGCAGAGCAGCGTAACAGTGACCAGCTGTTGGGGAGGGCAGACATCCACAGCTGAGGGAAGATGGAAGAGAGGCATGAAGCAATGAGGTGGGGGGGGGGATGTGGACGATGGAGGGGAAGACCAGTGTGGAGATGGTTTGTCCCACAACAGTCCATCACTATGATAGCCCACAGATACAGAGGACGCACTGAGGCTAACAGACGGGGAGAATGGGGCAATGACGACAGAGTGAGCTGGAAGCAAAGCAGAGGGAGATTGGGGAAGCTGGAGGAGAGATTGCAACAGATTGCAATGTGACTCGTAGTTGTGACGGATAAGAGAGGACGGGGGAAAGAGGGTTGAAAGAGGCAGAAAGACCAGCTCTGTGAGCAGCACGAGGGGCTCTTAAGGGACAGTGCAGTTATTCAGGAGTTTAAAGAGCAAACGCCTCCTCATTTTTACGACTCATCTCAACCTGATAAAAAAATCAATACAAGCTCAGAAGAGATGCCCCTGCAGCTTTAAATTACTGTCACCCTAATTCACCCCTGGAGAGCCACTGAGTTATAGTAGAAGGACATTTCCTCTGGACAGGCTCATCCAAGGTCAGCGATGGGTTCAATTCCCACCACTTGTGTGGAAGAAAACCTTGTCCTGTGCCTCTTGATCGGCATGAAAATACCTCCCTTCAAATGGCTGGATGTTAGAATTAGGATTAGTTTGAAATGGTATCAGTCAGGGCCGTGGGTGCTACCTATTCAGGTCACATGGCACGGTGGATGGAGGAGGGGTGGGCGCTCTAAGGGGGTCGAGTGGGACCAATAGTGGCACTGCCCGAGTGTCACTTTGGATTATCTTTCCATCAAGGAAAAGCCAGTTTCCCCACCCTGAGTTATGTCAGTGAAATGTCACGCTGCATGCGATTTCGTGTCAGCCCAACCATTTTGCCTCCAGTTGTGTCTAAATAAATGCTCACAGTAAACCCCCATATGCAAGAGAGACTGTCCCATTAAACAAGTCTCCAGTGATCAAATGAGAAGTCAATTTTCCATGGCTATTATCCTCATTAAGAAGCGTTACTGGAATTATTTGACCCCTTCGTCTCGTACAGTGTGATGAGTGAGAGACTGGGAGACTGTGCCATGGCTTCTCTGCCATTTCATGCACTGGTTTGTTATTCACATCGGATGGAAAATTATTCAGTTGTCATATTTGTGCTTTTTCACTGTCAGTAATCGCATTTTCTCAGTAAAGCTCATTTTTCATAAAGCTGTAAAGTGTTTTGTAATGTGCATCTGCAAAACATTTTACAGCTTTATGAAATAATGGTAATATGTACATTCTCTGGTTGCAGAATCAGAATACAAAGATTACAGAAAACCATAAGGTGTCTAGCAGCGCAATAACAGGCGGTAAAAAAAAAAAAATCATGGTACTCTATATATTGTCTAACCGGGTGACCAAACGCAAGGGGCTTCGGTGGTGGGGGTGTGGTTCTTCAGGTATCGGTGACACAATGAAAAACGTTTCAGTTTGAGTAAGAAATACGTAAATATGAAGGCTTATCAAACGCCAAAGTACTCTGTAACAGGAGTTTACAACTCTGGAAAGTTCACACGGCGGCAGTTATTGTATCTTTCATTGTGACCATCATGAAGTAAACAGTAGAAATACCTTGTTCACATTACAAAGTAATGCACTTGCACATATTTAATTGGCCACCACAGCGTTTTGGGGGATGATGTCATGTTGTGTTGCAGCTAGCCTCATGCAAATAAATGAGGCTGCGTTTTTTTCAAGCAGAGCCAAAGTCTATATGCAAGATTAACACTGAATATTTTGAATTAAAGTGTTTTTTACAGTTTACAGTTTTTTTTTGTTTCACTGTTAAAACAGCCGCTTTTTTTAAGGCAATTTCAGTTAACTGTGTAGCAACAACATACTCACACTACTAATCTGCTGTTGAGATTTTACAGTTTGCTTTCATGCTAGATTTTACACATATCAGTTGAGACCAACCTTGATTCTGTGCATAGGATTCCACGCATGGACCTTCTGCAATAAACAGAATCATTCATAAAAGGCAATATTCTTTGTTCATTAAAATTCCCTCACATTTCAATCTTTCTTTGTCTCGCAACCATGGAAACCAAGTAATTTCTCCTCACACTTGAGCAGACATTTTTAGTGAGAAATGTTCTACTGCAATGTCTAAAAAAGATGACCTTGGATGCTTTTTTTCTCTCTTTGTCCTCCATCAATACTTTTCTCACTCATCTCTTTTCCCCTATATCTCGCCCTTATCACTGACTCACTTATCGCCCTCACTTTTTTTCTCCTCTCTCTGCCCTCTACCTCCATCTTTCTGCTTGTATCCACCCCCACACCCCTTACACCTCTCTCTCTGTTTTCTGTCCACCCAGCACCAGTTAGAGAGGAAAGACAGCCAGAACAGCTCACAGCACAGTGTGTGCAGCCATCGCAGCACCCACACCGATTCTCCCAGCCACCCACCCTCTGCCATGCCCAGTGAGGCTGTGGCTCCCACTCCTGCTGCCCCCACCCAGCCTCTGCCAGGCCTGCCCCCTCAGGACCCCGCAGATGGCACCCTCACCCTCCAGAAGAAGCCAGACCCCTTTAAGATTTGGGCGCAGTCCAGGAGCATGTACGAGAGTCGACGTGAGTAGAATTCAGTTCTTCTCTCATTAACTTATTTTAGGAATTTTAAAGTTCTGCTGACTTTATAGTTTAAATGGTCAGCAAGGTTTGTCCCCTAGTCAAGTAGTAAAGTAAAGTGAAAAGACCCCTTAGAAACATATCTGATTGCTTTGCTTACAGTGCATTAGCAAGTGTTCTTCTTCCATTGTGGACAAGAATCACAGCTGTGTCTATAGTGTGATCACCACAGGGTACGTCTGTCTATGTGTTTGTATCTGTTAATGCCTTTTGTGTGTTTGCTAAACAATTGTGTGCTTACTGAGTCACAACTGATCCTGTGACAAAAGGTGCCTCCAAGAGGGAAGTGTCCTTGAAATCACATGCACATGCTTGCTGATGAGTGGTGTGGTGGTATGTGTGTGTTTGTGTGTGCATGTGTCAGTTGTACACACTGTTCTTGTCTTCCTCTAGACTGAGAAGAACTGGCAAGTACAAAAAAAAAAAAAAAATAACTGTGCCCATCATCCAGAAAATGGACAAGACACACTTCACCTTTTAAACCACATTTAAAAACTGACCACATTTACATTATCAGCAGCCAAACAGCTTGTCTCATGTCCTGTTTAGTCACTGGGAAAACACAGTATCCAAAATCCAAAACTGGAAAACCAGAAAGTGGGCAGCCTCTCTGTGAGACCCCTTAATATCATTTGCAATCATGGCCTATTCTTGCATTATTCATGGGGAAACACTGTAAGGGTGTCAAACCACTCATTTTCTGTTTCTAATATAAGGGTCTGTGACAAAGGGGGAGGGATCCTCTGAAATCAGGAAACAGGTTCACTAGACTGTTCTGGCTGAATTACTTTCAGACCTCCTGTACTTGTACTGGTGGTGATATTTAAAAGGGAGAATAGGTCTGTATATGCTGTGAAATACATCTCTGTGTTGCAAAAAATTGCTTTGTGATAGTAGAGGGGTAACGTCTATTGCAATTAGATGCCAGTCCAGGTCATGCACATGCCGTGTATTGCAGTGTTGGTTAATAATCATGGCTGCCTGTAGAATCTAGGACTGCTGCTGATTAAATATTAACTGGGCCCAGAGAGGGCTGCTTTAAGCTGCGGCTGATTGGTATATCTGTTTGATAACCCCCTGAAGGAGCTGCAGCCCCTTTTTTGAGTCTGCGGGGGAGGAGGGGAGAAACAATGAAACAAGAAAAAGGGAAGGACACAAAGAATGATAAAGACGCCCAGATTCTCTCGTCTGTATTTTCAAATGTATTCATGTGCATGCTGCCACATGCAAGTGCACATTCTTGAATTTGTGAGTAGGTGATTTACATGCGTCCATTAAAGAGCAATATTTCAGTGGCAGTACAGTGTGACTGAAAGGTGAGCTTTTGGGTGTTTTGCTTCCCCTCAATGCTTCATGTCACCTGTTTGATGTGGCATACAGCCCTGCCTCTTACTGTTTACGTTGAGCTTTGATCACTACTCCATAGACACGGGTCAGTGGAAGGTTGATTACAAGTCTAGCAGTTTAATTCACACCAAGCACATTATTGGGAGAACCGGAGAGCTGAAGCTAATGGGTTCACTACTGGCCTAGCGTGGTTGCCGTGTAGACAGCAGGCAGTGCACGAAGAAATGGCCTGTGCCGACTGGCCCCGTGGGTTGAACAGACTGGCACCAAATTGCCTGTGTCCTCCTCCACAGTCTGCTCTGTCCATGGCGATATGCAAATCTATGGGGAGTTGTGTGTGTGTGTGTGTGTGTGTGTGTGTGTGTGTGTGTGTGTGTGTGTGTGTGTGTGTGTGTGTGTGTGTGTGATGGACTGCAGGAGAGAAATAGGCGAAAGTGAGGCTACAAATCCATGTGTGAAAGAAAGGTGCAGTTATAAATGGGGACTAATAATAGCTATTGAGTAACTTTTCAGACTGCAGGTCTGCGTGCATGATGAGGTCACAGCACAAGACTTTGCAGCCTAGTTTATGGTCTGCACGTGAGAACAAGGAGCCAATCTGCTCAACGAGGCAGGGCCGAGGCGAGGGAAGTTGCAGCTGTTGATCCTGCCTGCTCTCATTCTGACGCTAATGGAAAAAACACCTTATTGATCAGCGATTACACAACTGGACGTAGATTTGTGACAATTAGACAAAACGGGAGACATGACTTGTTGATTAGAGCAACAAGCTTTCAGTGATGAGCCTACATAGATGCTAATCAGTCATTGCTGAGCAGAGCCTGCAGGTCTTTGGCGGATTTGGTATTTGGTGATCTCCATGGAGTCCTCTCACTGTTTTTCTTGTGCATTTCAGTGCCAGATTGCCAGGAGCAAGACATTTTCCTTTGGCGAAAAGATACAGGCTTCGGCTTCCGTATCCTGGGAGGAAATGAGCCCGGGGAGCCTGTAAGTATCCCTCCACCTTTGAATCCCATCAACAGTTTATCATAATAGCTGATGAATTAAAAGACTTCTCATACACCCCATTCATACTATTGCTGATCATTTTAAATCTGTGAATCCTTTGTCCTTTTTCTTAGTATGTTTCCCAGTTCTATAAGAGGTTCTCTGTTTTGTTAGTTTTCTCTGTCTTTCTATTTCCTCCTGCTTTTCTGTCTAGTCTGCCTTTAAACCGGAGTAGCAGAATGTCCTATCACATCACTCTCTCTAACTGGTGCTGTTGCTCTCTGGAGGATGACATAGACAGCTTGTTAAGAGAAGCAAAGGCCTTACCCACAATCCCTCTGGTTGTGCGCCATATATTTGTCTTAAAAGGAGGGAGCAAGAGGGAGAGTGGAAGGCGGATATTGAGGAATAGAGGGAAATAAAATGGCAGCAGGCTTCAGGTCTAGCCCACAGGAGTTAGTGCTTGTTGTTTGTGCCAAAAATGCTAGGTGGTAGTTGTGCGCTTGTTTCTGTCAGAGCTCTGTGTACACTCCCACACAATGCCTAAAGCACACAAGCTTCTCCGTGGCACCAATAGGCTGCACTGGCCTTCTTGGTTTCTCTGAACGTCGACCACAGATAACTTCAAAGTGATGCAACAGTACTAGAATTTGAAACGCTGCTGTGGTTACCAGATTCATTTAAAATCAGAGGGAGATAAGTCAATGCGCTCTCTCTTGGCTGGTGGTTTAATTTACTGCAGTTTAATGACTCTCAATTAGCCATAGTACTGTATCATAATTATAAAGCTACTGTATTCACGTCACTCTGTTGATAGACGATACAATGAATTACAGCGTCATTTAACAAAAGTCAGTAATCCGTAACATCATGCATTGTGTGTGCTTGCCTTTTCCAGATCTACATAGGGCACATAGTGAAGTACGGGGCAGCAGATGAGGACGGGCGCCTGCGGTCGGGTGATGAGCTCATTTGTGTGGACGGCACGGCAGTGGTGGGCAAGTCTCACCAGCTGGTGGTGCAGCTGATGCAGCAGGCCGCCAAACAGGGCCACGTCAACCTCACAGTCAGACGCAAGACCCCCGGATACCCAGGTGAGTTTTACGTAAAATATAACATGTTACATAAACAAAATGCACACTGCTCGCTCTTCTGTGCACTTAGGCAGACTATCTTTAACCTCGCCAAGGTGCTTGATATGAATACTTGAATCTAAAGTTAAAGAAATGCATGAGTAATACTTGTCTAACCAGGCCGTTCTCTTCCTCCTCATCTACAGTGTCAAAAGGTGAAGGTGACGTTCCCCCATCGCCAGCCTCCTCCCACCACAGCAGCACTCAGGCACCCAGCCTGACAGAGGGCAAAAGGACCCCCCAGGGGAGCCAGAACTCTCTCAACACTGTCAGCTCTGGCAGCGGATCTACCAGCGGCATAGGCAGCGGTGGCGGAGGCGGCAGCGGGAGTGCAGTGGTGCCCGCCTCCCTGCAGCCATACGATGTGGAGATCCAGCGTGGAGAGAACGAGGGCTTCGGTTTTGTCATTGTGTCATCCGTTTCCAGGCCTGACGCCGGCACCACCTTTGGTAAGTGAGGCAGACTGAGCTGGAGCTAGTTGAGATTGACAGGGACTTCTATTCAGTTTGACAAGAGAATTTATTTTGTTTACTATAGGCCGGCTCTGTTTGACTTCACCGTGGTTCAATTTAGACTTTAATCTGACTCAACAGTTTGATTGTTTGGGCATTTGTAATCTGTGTTGGTGCATGTTACGTGAAAAGAGTTTTTCTGAAGATCATTATTTTTCTCTGTGATTAATTTACTCTCCGACTGTGAGCAGCATGCTCAAATAACTTCAAAACAGAACATTTTTTTGGTCTCAAAGCAATATTCTTCAAAAGGTTACCATATGGCACTAACGATAATACTTTGCCAAAAACAATTTTAAACCATACCCGTTTGATAGGTTTTCTGCAGGGTTCACCAAGTCAAATTGAAGATCTTTTAAGACCTTTTTAATACCACATAGAACGCAACTTAATACCTGTTTCACCATCATACTGTTCAAAGTATAAAAGTATGAGATAAAACCAGTACAGACAATATGGCCAAGAATTGTTTTCAACAATAATTCCTAATCATATAATTAATCAAATTCACACGACCTGAACCAACAGTACCAGAAAATAGAAGGATGATCTATCACATTGAAAATGAAGTTAATTTAAGTTTTTGCTAAAATCCAGTCTTGCCCATTATGAGTCGATGAGCATCCTAGCTACTGTGGCTATCAGTGACAGTGACAGTGCTTACTGTAGGTCTGATTGTGCCGACTGAAACTCCACAAAAAAAGACTGAACAGCGTCCTGGATGCAAAATCCACTACCGAAACAATCCCACTTTTCGTTTTAAGGTCTCCCGACAGCCCACAGTCAGATACAAAAACATTTTATAACTTACATTACAGGCCTATGACAGGCAAGAAAAAATATTTAATTATGATTTAATTATTGTTTTGATGAAACTCGTTTTTTTATGAGCCTTTTTCAAGATCTGCAGACAGCCCGAACAATATGATCTCAAAAAACAGAGTTGGTGCATGAAACAGCCCCAGTCTCCTATGCATACCTCCGGCAAAGAGACACATCCACAGAGAGTACAAATTAACCACTGAGTAAAATGACTGATGCCATCTCCTGGCACAATTACAATACTTTTGCAGTTACTCCTCATTAAGTTTCCTCTACTTTATGAATAGCAGGCGAGTTTGACAGGAGTAGCCTACGCTTAATACCACAGGCCGAGGTCACAAACCTATCAGGATCTTAGGGATAAAAAAAATCTCATGTGCGGAGCGCGCTCCCTCGGGATCAGATGGCTGCAGCTTTATCACAAACACCATCATCACAGCTGCCCTCACCAATTCATTCAGCATGTAATTGAAGTCTACTCAGCACACTCCAGCTGTCTATACCGTTTACGTATCACGGCAAAACAACAGAATTGCATGCATTAAAGTTGCTCAGGCATTGATGAGGAATTGTACATGTCCTTCTCGAACAAATTTGGTAACCTCCGAGTGATGAATTTCCAACACCAATGTCATGCCAAGGTCCCTTGTATAGTTAGCCATTATGATGATGTACTGTGGTGTGTCACAGGCGAAACACAAGAATGGATGAGACGTTAGCCACACTGACTGCCCAGAGATCCCATGGACTAATGGTGTTGCTGTGCAAAATGCAATGCAAGAATGTTATTTATAGTGACACCAGTGACAGTGCTAGTCAACAACCTTGTCTAAACGTCTTGTAGTCTTTTGAGGTTCCTGTTTTTGCTGCTGTGTCACTGTGCTCCCCTGCTCTGCTCCATCACTAGTCCCCTTGGGACAATGAGATGAACGGACTTTGTGCTTTCATGTGCTGATCTGGGATCATACTGCAGCATCCTGCGCTCACTCTCCTAATGGATTCCAGCCATGTGGGACATGAGCTGAAATGTGAGGGAGGAAAATGTATTACTAAAACAAAAAAACAGACAGAAGTGCTAGATGTTTGTCACTCCTGGGAAGAACAAAGCAGTTTCAACCGATTCAATCTCCCATACATCATAGGATACATAACCCCCCCCCGCATGAACGCATGACTAGAAGCTATAGGCTTCACATCTCACCTCTGAGTGCTCCTCTTTAGGAATCCTTATAATTTTCTGAGCTGGTCAAGATCCCACAGCTCAATTACCTTAACGTCTTACACTGCAGCAACGATTGTGTGCTCATTGATCCCTGGTAGGGAGGTGCTGTCATGATGCTGTGACCAGTGTATTGATAGGCTACCAAGAGCTGGCCACTGTGGGCCCTGACCAGTGGCATATGATTCACAGTCCATCGATGAATACATCAGAAGATGGGGGCAGAGGACAGAGTCTGCATTTTTCAACTGAGCCCATGAATGTAGTTTTTGACATTATACAGTTTTAACTTTTATCTTTTTCCCTTTTTTCTGAGGCATCTAGTATTTTGCATATGTACTGATTGCCACATGCTAACTTGGGATGTACACACAACTTAATGGTTTTCTGTGGGTGAACTGGGATGTGGTAATTTGGATAATTAACCTTTCTTTTCATCTCTTTCTCCCTGTTTCAAAGCTGGTAATGCTTGTGTGGCCATGCCTCACAAAATAGGACGCATCATCGAGGGCAGCCCGGCGGACCGCTGCGGGAAGTTGAAAGTAGGGGACAGAATATTGGCAGTTAACTGCTGCTCCATCACCAACAAGTCACACTCTGACATCGTCAACCTGATCAAGGAAGCCGGAAACACAGTCTCGCTCAGGATCATCCCAGGTGACGGTAAGGCTTTTGTCTTAAAGCCTCACATGGCTGTTTCATAATGCAGCATGATGTGACTTATACATGGATGTAGTGGGAAGGAAAGGGCAACGCTGCTTTTCGCAGGCAAGATCACTTTTCAACAGGGTGTGAACCGTGGTATCTCAGAGAGTTAGTCATTGAGTAGGTGTAAGGTGAAGTTGATCCCCAAATCTTCTCTCGCCTTCTGTCTTTCTGCTTTTTGTATATTTTCTTCGCCAGATATCTTACCATTTGCAGTTTGAAAGGATTAGAAACACTGCTCACATTTAATCAAGTGCTTCCTGTTGGCATTAATCTCTTTATCTTAGTTTAGGAAAGGAAATAGAACTGCATAAAAGCGGTGTGCAACCCAAAGCTCCACATTTTGTGTAAAATATGTCTAGTGCTGTAATAAGGGTGCTTGTCACTGGCTGAGTCACTGGTCAATCAGTGAAAACACTGAGCAGAGCTCTACTGTAATAGAGACGGAAAATAAAGCTTAATTAAGACTGGAGGTGAAAGAGGTGGGAACAAACTCCCACATACACATGTTCACTAACTCTCAGGCTTGTGCATGCACGATGCAAGGTTTCCTAGTAGAAAACATGACACGGCCTTTTAATATGGGAAATTATGGCATTTATTGGTCCACCTTATTCTCATTTCAAATATCATGAAAGATGTGTGTAGCTACAGAAAACTGTTCACCTCAGAAAGACAGAGAGGTGGCCCTGAGGAAGTCATATTTCTTCGAGTAATGAGGGGAGTAAGGAGACGAATGAGTCAGGTTGATGTTCTTGCTAAACACAGACAGAGCTGTACTCCTGCCAATGTCACTGGAAACTAATGTGTGCTGCAGTGTTCTTGCTGGTGATAACATGGAATTGAAGAGAGGCAAGAAAAGACAGTTGTGTCCTTGTTTTTTCCCCTCCTGGAAAAGTTATTCTTTTCTTTACTGCTGTTTTTCTTTCGTGCAGTTAGGGCCAGTGTTGTCCATGAGCAAATGGCAAATGACAACATCACAGGCAGTTAGCATCAGGTCGAACAGAGTAGCCTGTGGGTGGTTCAGTGGATTCTTCTGGACAGTAACATTTTGTTCTCCAGTGTGTCTTTTGAAAACACAGCTGTGGCAAATGTAGTCACTTTATTTTAGTTTAGTTGTTTTTTATTTTTATCTAATTGTCCTATGTTTCTTTCCAGAATCCTCCAATGCTTCTCTGCTGACTAATGCCGAGAAGATAGCTACCATCACCACCACACACACACCTCAACAGTCCACAGAGTCCCGGTAGGTGATGATGCATCAATTTATTCATTATGCATAAATGCAACTGTCTTTCTAGAACGCATTCTTTAATACAGCACAATGTGTATTCATATGGGTTTCTATTTTTTTTAAAGGAATAGCTCAAAGTCGAAAGGAGCTCCTCCTCCTCCACCCACACAAAGTCAGACAACACAGGTAAGAATAGATGTTTTCATTCCACAGTTAATGATCGTCTGGGTTTGATACATCAGTTACAAACTATCAGTCATGCACAATAACACTTACTATAGCAATAAACAGAGGAAAACGACAGATCATAAGTCTATATAAAGCCTTTTTTGTCTGAGTTGTCAAATAACATTGGCACCCATTTTCACACAGTCTCCCCTGGAAGACATTCATAGTGTTGCCCTCGGTTGTTCACATGAATAGTGATGGAAATAGTGGTGTTAACAATGTAAAAAGAGATGAAGTGGGTGTGAATGATGGATTTTTACTTTCGGAAAGGTACAAATTGTTGGACATAGCTCCCCTGAATTCTGACGTTGGAAAGGCGTGTGCGTGAGGGAGGGGGTTTCAGAAGCAGTTCAACCATCCAACAAGCAGTTCTGATGAAGCATACTGGCAGCTTAAACGTCCAATATACAGTACATCATTACTAAGATTTGCACACACACACACACACACACACACAGTGTTGGGAAAGTGTACACCAAGTGTGAAAGCATCATAATAGATTTCGAGAAGCTCAGTCCCGTTGCAATTGAGATAACCAGTGAGAGAAAACAGAAAAAGAGCATAAATCAACAAACAGTAAATTACTCCCACAGATCTTTATTCTAAAACTAAGTCTCCCTGCTCTTTTAGCACAACAAGTCTTGACCAATGTATTTAAAGAAAGATGCGCAGTGTTACGTTTCATCTAAAAGTAGGCAGTTTTCCTGCAGCATCTCAGGATACATATTTTTTATTCATGTCTAAGTTGGGGTGTCATATCCTAAATTGCATCTCTATTTTTCTATTACATATTATCTCACACACAAATTACCATATTCCCACCTATTTTCCTGATTTTATCTGACATTCAAATTAGTTCGTTTGATTATGAATAAAGCTTTGGATCTGTGCCAGAGAAAATGGAAGAGACCATACTTCTGTTGGGAGGGAACTGATGATTATGTTAAGTTTGGGGTCCAGCGCTTGTGGGGCCCTTGCTTAGTGATCTGTACCCTGCACACAGGCTCATGTGCCATCAATTATTCATGCATTCTAGGGTATTGTACTGCCATTGACATTTTGGCGGTATAATAAGTTTTTGTGGGGGCTTGATTAGTCCTGAAATTTGGACTCACCATTTGACTCCCTTGTGCAGCATGAATTACTCACTGCTCCTCCCTGGTCTCTCGTGACTTTCTCTTTATCTCTCCTTTTCTGTCTCATAGGATGCCGAGTTCTACTCTGTGGACCTTGAGCGGGACAGCAAAGGTTTTGGCTTCAGCCTGAGAGGAGGACGGGAGTACAACATGGACCTGTATGTGTTGAGACTAGCGGAGGACGGGGCTGCTGTTAGAAATGGCAAGATGAGGGTACGAAACCATTAAAATCTGAACTTGAGTTTATTTTTCTCCTGTTTCTCTTTTCATCTTGGCAGGATAAATTTCCTCTTTGCACGCTATATATGAAACACTATCATTAGCTAGCTGTGACAATAACGTGGCCTCTCTGTTTTAGGTAGGAGATGAGATCCTGGAGATTAACGGTGAGAGCACAAAGAACATGAAGCATTCACGTGCCATTGAACTGATCAAGAACGGTGGTCGGAGGGCGCGGCTTGTCCTCAAACGGGGAGATGGATCTGTACCTGAATATGGTAGGTAAACATGTTGCAATGTTTTTCCTCCTCTTCCTGTAAATAACACTGCTAATGCCAGCATTGAAATCTCATTATTGTTCCAGCTGTACACAGCGCAGACTAGAATAAAGCTTCTTATCTGCTTAGTGCACCACAGGGACATGTAAATTGATTTTCATGAATATTTTTACTGTGAATGATAGACGTTTAACAGAAAGACACATTCTGATCCATTCATTTAAAGCGATTTTTCATAGTTTCAGCACAAGATTGAGCTGTCAAATATTACTGATCAATGAAGGAATGGTTGCCACAAAAGCCTGTTCAGTGATTTATACTCTATGGGATCTTCCCTCCCAAGAGCTGTATGCTCTGCTGATGGATTATTCCTCTCACAGTTTCATATTGTTGTATTTCTCAGCATTATTTTCTTTTTTATTACCTGGGGTTTAATTTTCTGACACTTTCTCCCCTCTCAGATGTTTTTTTGATACTGTATGAAGTGTAATATTGTCTTGTCTTTCACAACAAACCCCTTCTTCTCTCTATTAAGATTTACTGTAAAACAGCATCTTGTCTGTTCTATTTGTTATCTCCTCTCTATTCCTCCTTCCTTCTCGCTGATTGTCTCTTGTCGCTGGGCTCTTCCTCCTCTCTCCAGCGATGATGGCTCCTCATCTCGCTGTTGGTACAATGAGGAATGACAAGATGGGAGAGCCCTGTTTCTACCTAATGGGCCAAAATCAGACCACGGTTTGTAGCCAAAAGTCTGTCCCAATACACTCTCCCGGTCATCTTTTTCCTTTGAATTTTATCCACCCTTCCGTCCAGCTCATCCCTACCTGAATCCCACTTTGTGTGTGTTTTTGCGCGGGTCTGTTTACATAGTGTGCATGCTTTATGTCTTGTCGTGCCTGAATTAAACTTTACTTAATGTAACTTCTGTGAATCCGTACACACACAAACACCTCCCCCAGCCCCACACCAGATATTTTTACTGGGACTAATTCAATGCCACTGCTCATCATATGCTTCTGCCATAGCAACCTGTCTCTAATTTGGCAGACCTGTAGCCAAACACATTCTGGTTTTTTTTGGTTTTTTTTTGCTTTGTTCTTCCCAATGATGCACATTGAGCTGTTCACCATTTTGTTTTGAATGATTTCCTAGGTGCCTGCCGTGTCACTGATAACCCCTGCCCTACACTTGCCGATGTGTTGCACCTGCTCTTGTTGCTGACATTACCTTGTGACTCAACCCACAGCCCTATAGAGAAAAAACATATTGAAGTGATTTATCACTTCAATGCCTTTTATGTGTATAGATGTAAAACAGAATGTTACACATCAATTTAGATTAGCCTGATTGTTTCTGGGGGTATATACAGCATATGAGTATATGAGCACATGTATGCATGATTTCCATAAATCTCTGCATTGACTTTCTGTCATGTCAATGCAAGAGCTCACATGAACCAACAAGGAAATATGTCTGCTGCACACAATAAATGTCACATGTTAATTTTTTAAAAGTATTGTTCAACCCCATTCCTCTTATAAAAGGTATTTCAAGTCAACAAGCTTCTTCTCCTTTCTCCTCTCCTGCAGACGGCAGCAGTGACGGGCACCCTCCCACGCCCGGGGCACAAAACACTCCGGAAGTGAGAACGCTGCCACCTAACAGCCGATATCACACCTCATTGGAGTCCAGTTATCCACCAGACCTTCACAAACCATCACGCCAGGAGGAGGCTGCGCGTGGCCGAGACAGGGACAGGGCTGGGTCAGACCAAGTTTGGCAATTTAACCCCCACCATCATCACACCTGGAATAACAATCACAGTCAAAGTACCCCCAGACAGCAGTCTCCAGACAACAGTAACAGCAGTAGCAGTGGCAACAAGAAGGGCAGAGGCCGCAAAGTGAAGAAGTCCGAGTCAGAGAGCGGCATCTCTAAACTTCTAAAGACTCTGAGGAAAGACAGCTCGGGGAAGAAGGCTGCAGCTGCAGAGAAACTGAGGGGACGAGAGCTCTCAAGCAGCAGTTCTACTTTGGACGGGAGGTTCCGCCTGCAGCGCCGCGGCTCCCTTGACCGCTCACCAACCCGAAAGCGCGCCTCGTCTCCTGATCGTCGGCGGGCCAAGTCAATGGACCGCAGGGCAGAGCGAGCCCATCGGGAACGTACACCTGAGAGGGAGTACGATGATGGAGGGTTCCTCGCAGTCACCCCTGAACGCAAGTTCTACGAGCGCCGGCTCCTCAAGGACTCGCAGATGGCTGGGCGAATCAGGGAGGCCACAACCCCCGAGCGCACCAACAACAACGGGGATTCCTTGTCTCTTTCCAGGGGCCGTACATATGATAGAGCCACAAAGAACGGCAACCTCCTGAGAGACTCTTCCTCAGAGAGGAGGGAGGAGCGATATCTGATGAACGGGACACCAGAGAGACGATACCAAGTGGACCGGGACTCTTCCCCTGACAGCAACTATAGCCGGGACGAGCTGAACTATGCAGCAGCACCCAGACTGAAGGACTACTACAGCATGATGAAGAACAATGCTGCACACAACAATGCTGCCTACAACAACGTAGGCCACAACAATAACGCAGTAGGCCGCAGCCCAAACCAGCTCCCTGAGCCCAAGAGAAGGCTGTACAAAGAAAGCCCCAAAGACCTCAGCATCTAGAGCAGAGCAGAGATCCGCCTCGCCACTCTCTCCTCTATCTGTGCAAACTATGTACCATACACTGGAATTGGACTTCTGAGGATACTAACTCTTGTGCTTTATTTGGTCAGCTGGTTTATTAATTGATTTGATTGACTTAACTACTTGTGATCCCATCCAGAGATTCATAAAACAGCAGGAGTACAATCCTTCTATCAGTTCATACTGGTTGTTTTGTCATTGTTATAGTTATTTTGAATATAACAGAAGTTGTTGTACTATAGTAAAGGTATTGTATGTGCCTGCATATAAAATCAGTGACATTGCTTTTTGTAGGCATTGCTGAATCTAAATATTTGTTCCCTCAGAGGTATGAAACATGCTTCCAGTTGTGGTAACGTCTAACTACTAAGCTTGTTTTCAACTTGTTTTTAGATGTCTTTTCCATTCCTGAATTGCTTTACTGAACAAACTATAGCACAAAACACTGATGTTCACAAGAACTGTGAAAGTTACGTTGGACTTAAGGCAAAAATCTAAATTTAAGATCTGATGATAAAAGTAGAGTGATAACTATATAAATAATATATGACTTTTTGCATTTGCTCACTATTTATTTTTAATTTGGCACATATCTTGAGCAAGCTTCATTAAATCTTTAAGGACCAAGGTAGAAGTGCACACTGTACCTGGGAAAGCATGCTGTACCCTTACTTGTGTTGCATCCTTTAAATGTGTGGCAGCTCACCCTCCTTTGCCTAAATACACCCACACACTACTGAAATGAAGAAATCAGACAACTGATGTGAAAATTGGCAATGTCATTAGTTTCTCACTTGGAGTAGGATTATAAAAATAACTTGAATACTCTGGCCCTTTGTTCCTCAGTGTGTACTGATGTAGCAGGGAAGGAACCTGACTCCCTTTTAACTACAGGCAAAACTGTTCTGGTAGATTCTGTTGCAGGAAAATGAGGTCTAAATTTGTTGCTCATCAAAATTTCAATGTAGTACTTTAGACGAGTCTGCATTATGCCAGAATACCAGCTCGAAGCTGCCATAAATTATGATTTCTCAGATATGCCAAAAAAAAGTTTTAAAAAACAAACGTGTAAATTATCGCTGTGCAAGATACATGTGTAAATTTAAGTGTAGTTTAACCACTTTATCCGATAGGTCTGAGCGAGAAAAATCGGAACATGCACTGTAATTTCACAGTAATTGTTAGCCCTGTCCTCATGTTGATGATACCTACGTTTGAGCAGCAACCACCTGGGTCCTGACACAAAAAGCTGATGTGGTTGGTTGTGTTGGTTATATATGGAGCTTCCCGGCACAGGAGACGACCAATCTGCCATGCTGAGCCATGCTGTCACACCACTGGAGTCTGACTGCTGCTTTATAACGTGTTTTGTGTGTATTCTCTGTTTTATGTTTCATTAGAGAACTAAAAATATATTGGATAAACCACAACAAATGCATTGTTTGATCACTGTTGTTGCCATGGTACTGTATTAACAAAAAAAGAAGAAGAAAAAAAGAAACACGATTAAGAAGTTAACCTGTTGGCCATCACCTGTAAAGAATTTTTCCAATGTAACTATTAGGAATCCGTCAAGGAATAAAATGTTGCCTTTTTCTTGTACAAAAGAGAAATTTATGAAAAACCTCAGCAGTGAGGAATGTGATATTGTGTTTATATCTCTGAAATGGACCTGATGATTTATGGGAAATAGGTTGATTTACTCTGGATCAGGTATGTAAAGACATTTTAAAATGAAAGACTGTATTTGGTCAATCAGAAACTGTTTGATGGTTTGAATCTCTCTCGATGGTTAGCCTGCCTTTGTATTATAAAGCACTTGTATGCAGTCTGTGTTCTTCAAGCATTAGTTCTTGCAATGTGCTCCGGACATAATGCTGTCTCTGTGTTGATAAAAGCAGTACATGTATATGGGCCAATCTTTTTTTTATAAAACTATGCATATATAAATACTACATTGTTCATAGCTTTATTTGACCCATGAAGCTATACATAATATTAGTCTAAGTACAAGTAGATGTGGACTTATCCAGCTTCTTTCCTTGAGATGGATTACAATGTATATGTAGCTATCAAAAGAAGTCTGTGAATGCTATTTTTATTATCAAATAAAGTTTTCCATACAAATTCAAAAGGATTTCATATTTCTGCACAGCCATTTTTCAGTAATGTCTCTGGAGAGGCTTTTGAGTTTGTACACTTTTATTTATTTTTTAATCAAATCACTCAGGTGTGTCAGTTGTGGTTTTAAACGCAGCTTTAGAGACTGTTTTATTGAAGATCGACACTGGAGGAACATTTACTAGATTAACAGTGACAGTACACTAGTTCACACACTTACCAAAAAAAAAGAAAGAACGGGCTGTCAACTGTATAGCCTTTCTTGTCTACTTCTTATTTGTACAACACGTAGTGATGCAGTACACAGAATGGAGTGAGGTAGTACAAGCAATACTGTCTCACTCCATATACTTAATTGTTAAAGTTACAGCCAGTGCACACTAATTATTACCACTGATATACTTTGTCATCTCAAATGTTACAATATAATAATTATATCATAAAAAATTGTTCAATTAATGGACACTGTATACAACTGGGTGATTGTTTAGGGAAGATTATAACTGGTATTTACAAAAAGCTAAATGGTATCGTGTGTGCGAGCAAAAATTCATACGGTTGCCATCCATCCAATATTATCCATTAAATTATTTAGAGCATGATTGTGCAACCGCAGCAGGAGAAGCTTTTTTTCTTTCGTGCTAAATTAAAGCAGCAAGTGATTGATTCTTTTTTTTTTCTTCCTTAAGCTCTCAGCTGGAGCTTGACTTCAGCCTGCTCGGTGAGTATATCTGTATTCTACGAAAGATCCACTGGTATGAGGGTTGCTATAGCTACGCATGAAGGTCATTATGGGAGAGATCTTGAGGTGTTTGTTTTCCTCTAGGGTGGCGTACTGCACAACCAGGAACAGAAGAGGAGGAATCACGTTATTACTTGAGTTTCTGTCATTTAACATACTGGTACAACTCAGTTTACAATATCTATCCAGTGTTAGGACTGCAGTAGTCATTATAGTATTACTGAATTGGTGTATCATAACAGAAAACCTTTGCTCTATATCTTGTTTTCTATTATGACAGCTGAAAAGAGAAAATAATTTAAAATATATTGAGAAATGTCATGCAGCACTCCCAATGATTCTTCGAATAACTGATTCTTCGCCATATCCCCGTACTTGTATTAGCTGTATAAGAACATTTAATAAATCCTTTATAACACACTATAATTAAGTAATATGCAGTTAGGACATATTCAAGTATTTATTATTGTACAGTATTTGTCAGCAATCATAACAAGTAAACCTTTATGTTAAGTCCTCCTATTTAGCATTTCTAAGCAATATACTGTACAAACATTTAATTTACATTTAACACAATAATTTAGTTGTAAAGCAGCTTTTTAAACATTTTAAATGTTCATTAATGTACAGCATTCATTAACAATTAGAACTTCTCCTATGAAGACATTTCATATCACTACAACTGTGTTTTACTATATTGTCATTTATTATCTGTTTATACACCAGCCTTCACTTATGGGCACTCACAGGAGGAGTTATAGTTGTTGACAAATACATTAATAAACACTGTCTGCTTACAACTACATAAATGTGTTATAAACCATTTATTAAATGTTTATATACTGCTTATAAATGCTAAATAGGAGGTAAAGTAATGTATTACCTAGTCTCCCTTTGAAAATGGCTTTATATTTTAAGGTCTATATGGTTTGTGCGTGATATGATGGAAGTAAGGAACACAAGTGAAGAGTAATTATTTCCATTCCATAACCTTTGCATCAAGGTGTCTCTAGGTAATACTGATTTGTGTTATCCTATAAGACTTTGTTGGTGTTAACCTTTAACTAATGTGATTAATATTCGTCATCAAATAAAATTGGTGTTGTGTCGTGTGCATATTCATTGCTGATTAATAATGTCATAATCCCTTAGGTAAGCAAAGTTCTAAGTCCAAGGTGACCTTTGATTGATTTACAGCAGCAATGCAAATGCCTCTACATAAGAAATTCAAACACTATTCTAAGTTTTTGTATCATTCCAAGTGTCTGTACCATCAAGTTCTGTAGCAGAAGAACAGTCCTTCTGTTGCTTTCTGCAAGTGTTTCTGCCTCCGGAGCTGTGGAGTCTGGATCTGTGGTTGCGGGCCGCCTGCTGCCCCCATGTTCCTGCTCGGCAGCCGCCGCTGCTATTGTTGTTATTGGTCTAATTATTAGTATTACTATTATAATATTGCCATTAGTATTATTTTTATTAATATTAACATCAATACCATTACAACTGCTATTACTTTACATCTGTATGTAGAATTGTACTGTGTTGTACTACTGTATGTTCCATTTCCTCCTGCTCTCTCTCCCTCTCCTTTCTCTCAACCCAACCGGTCGAGGCAGATGACCGCCCACCCAGAGCCTGGTTCTGCTCGAGGTTTCTGCCTGTAAAAGGGAGTTTTTCCTTGCCACCGTCACCTAGTGCTTGCTCATGGTGGGAATTGTTGGGTCTCTGTAAATATTAAGACTCGGTCTAGACCTGCTCTATATGAAAAAGTGCCCCGAGATAACTTTATGATATGGCACTATATATATATATATATATACATATACATATATATATATATATATATATATACACAAAACTTAATTGAGAAACTGAATTGAATAGTCTCTACAATAATAGCTCTAAAAGTAGAAATTCACTCAAGACATAAATGCATTCTGAATAGGGTCATTCACATTTATTCATTTGATTAAATATACTACAGTCATATGAACTTTGCCACCCAAATTGTAAGTAAAACAAACAGGATGAGTCATTTGCAAAGTGCGTTTTATTTTACGTTGCCTTGATTACATGCCTCTACATTCAAAAATAAGCCAGTATCATATAGGATCCAACTGTAAAAGAGTAACATTTTTTCCCTTTCCTTTCCTCTCAGGAAAAGAAAATCTCATAGATTGTTAAATTGGATATTCTGTACATACAGGAACAACTCTGTAATGGGCTGACCTTTCCTGCAACTGTCTTTAGTTTGAACCAACTCGTTTGTAAAAATACAAAAAGGAAGTTATTTCTGTAGACATTAGCTTTCAGTCGTTTCCCGGGGGGAGCAGAAGTCTTCTTCTTAGATAGTGGATCAGGGAGCCTGTGTTGACGGCCCTTTTATGCAGGAGACACAGAGCTGGAGGAGACAGAAGAGGCCTCGGTCTTGGCAGTAGAGGACGCTCCCTCCTCCTCTTCAAAGGGGTTCTTCCCGCAGCACAAGGTAGTGACCATGCAGTTGCGGAACTGCTTGTTCATGCAGATGTAGATCAGTGGGTTGTAGATGGAGGAACTCTTGGCAAAGAAGGCCGGGAGGGTCATAAAGACTGGTCCGAACTCAGAGCCCTGATGTGTGAAGATATACCAAGCCACACCAGCATATGGAAACCAACATATCACGAAGGCGATAACCATGATTACAACCATGCGGGTGACTTCCCTCTCAGCCCTCTGGGTGGTCTCAGACTCCTGCTGGGCAGCAGCAGCCTCCTTGACAGCACAGAGCAGACGGCCGTAGCAGAAGAACACGATAAACATTGGAATGATGAAGTGGCAGATGAACATGTAGATAACAAAGGACTCGTTGTTGAAACCTTCTGCACGTGTGTAGTAGTCGACTCCACATGAGCACTGCATGCCCTCAGGGATGTAACGAGACCAGCCGACAAGAGGGGGCACAGCACAAGCACAAGCCCCTATCCAGGTGACGCCCAAACCCATGATTGCGTGATTCTCCCCGAAGCGGAAGTTGCTGATGGGCTTGCAGACAACAATCCATCTTTCAACAGCCAGAACAACCAGTGACCAGAGACCTATCTCACCGCCGAGGGTAGCAAAGAATCCTTCCAAATTGCAGCCAAGGCGTCCTAGGACGAAGTAGCCGTGCATAGAGGTGTACATCGTTGTGGTGAATCCTCCAAACACCATGAAGAGGTTAGCCACTGCAAGGTTCAGCAGGATGTAGTTTAGAGGGGTTCGCAGCTTCTTGTGTTCGAGGGTGACGTACAGAGTGAGGAAGTTGATGGGGAAGCCAAGAAGGATGAGCAGGAACATGTAGGCACCCAGGGCAGCATAAGCTGCTGGGTTGACAAGGTAGTACTGAGGGTATTCATATGGACTCCGGACAATGCCGGTGGTGTTCACCATAGGGACATAGAAAAATGGTCCCTCTGTGCCGTTCATGGTTGCTGCTTGTGGTTGCGATCAGCCCTTCGGTGGTGTTTCTTCTGGCTTATCAGGAGAGTGATGTAGAGGGACTTTGCTACAAATGGACCCAGGTAGCCACAGTCTGGCTTTTAAAGGCACACCTTGGATTATCACTTTCCAAATCCGTCAGCACAAAGTGATTTAGGCCACAGTTAATATCTAATCCAGCCACCACTGCAAACATAACTGACCACTCATCAAGATATTAAGGTTGCACCTGCTCATGCCTATCATGGGGCTATCTGATGACTGCTTATTTTAAAGCATGATTACAACATGGTAGCTCATGTAAATAATTCATCTTTTCATGTGCACTGAATTTGAAGGATACTACTGCGCACAGAAGGTGCACAGAAACAGGTGCTCCCAGCTCCCTAAGTAAAACATGCAAGTGCAGGGGATTGTAGCCTCTGATTTGCTCATATATAAATGTGAATTTAAGCATAGTGTCAATCTGTGAAGCTGTGTGATAGACTGGTGACCTGTTCAAGGTGTCTCTCTCTGCCTTCTGCTGGGAGACGCTCCAGACGCAACTCACCCTGAATAGAGCTACGCAGGTAAAGGTGATGAATTAATATCAGTGCCCTGAGATAACTTTGTTATGATATGGCACCATATAAATAACTGAACTGAATTGAATTCATTTCATGTAACTTGTAAACCCAAAACCTTAATCTAACACTGAATGTACAGTATACCATTACGTTATAACTATAACATCAAGGGTAACTTTTATTCTAAAAACAAATTCATCCCAAAGTCATGCGGTTTTAGTCTACTTCTGAAAACATTTTGTGAAATATGTCAATATAAGTATTTTAGACCACTTTAGTGAAGGTGGTCACAGGTGCATTAGAAAAATATGTATGAATTCTATTTTGTCAAAATAGTGAAAATCACTCATATATAGTGGACTATAGTTTAGCCTTCTGACAAACAAATAATATGCCTAAGTCTTGCTTAACCCAAATTACTCGAGTAAGGCCGCAACAATTGATTGATTATCATCGTCATTGCAGCTCTACTCTCGAGATCTCTTTATTTCATCTGGGGGTTTTTCTTATGTAATTCCTATACCAAATAATGATGCCCTGGCCAAGATAGCAGCAGCGCAATAACAGGCCTTGAAAATGCCTTAAAATATACTGGTCTCTTGTGTTAATGTGTGGTAAGTGGACGATTTTCTGTACTATATTGAATGTAGAGCAGAGGCAGTGGTGTTGCTGAGTAGTGGACCATCTTAGCTCTTGGTAAAGAGCTCAGCACTTTCCTAATGGGTGTTGTATTAAAGAGATTTGGGGCTTATGGATGTGCTACTCTCACAGGCCTGTAATGGATTTAAATGTCGCAGAGGGTCATTCTCGCTCAGTAGGATGTTGCTGTCGTCAGATGATACCTTATTTTTCTTTCATCTTCTTTTTTTTGTATTAAAAATGTTGTTTATGAATGAGTGGCAAGTTAGAATATTTAAACTATGAACTTTGCAACTGGGCCTCTTTGAGAGCCCATGGTGGTGTCAGTACTTTTTATTAATATTTACATCACTAATAGTTAATTAGCAAGTATGCTTAAATTTGCTTTATTAATACAGGGTGATCTGGACACGCATTGGACAGGACAGTACAGCAGCGATTTGGCAGACTGTTACAGAAGTTTTCCTCCATGTTGGAGGTGTGAAACAGTTGTTGCTATGTGTTTGGTGTTTTACTACTTCAGTACAACTTGGTTACTATTGTAAACAAAGTTCACTGAAGCGGTTAGCAAATATTCTGCACTTTTGTATGTGAAATTAGGCTATTGGTTATATCCAAATGTATTATAGGCTTTTTATTTTTTACAATTTACTGACCTGACCTTAAATCTCACATAGGACTGCAAATAACAATTATTTTCATTACTGATTAACCTGTTGATTATTTCTCGATGAATCACTTGTTCTATAAAACCGTAGAAACAGTCAAAAATGCACATCATCTATTTCCTATAGCTCAAAAGGTGACATCTTCAAATAGCCTTTTTTGTTTAAACAGTCCAAAACTCAGAGACTCAGCTTACTCTAATTTAAGACAAGGAAAGGCACCAAATCAAATTCAAGGATTAATCAATTATTAGATATTTTTCAGAATAATTTTCTGTCGATCGACTAATTGGCTAATTGTTTCAGCTCTAATCTCATACTGTATGGCACATCGTACCCATGGATGTAGATACATATTCTCCTCTTAAATAATATTCTTTTCCCATTTCCAAAAGCACCAGTGCATGTGAGGGAAATCAGAAGTACTCCTGTTACCATTTTTTTCTTCACTCAATTAAAAACCTCTATACATATTTGCATAAATAGAACAAAAAGAAAAAAGAATAGAAAATATGAATGACTTTCGCTGATAAACACCTGCTGTGAACTTGCTCACCCCAAAACTCAGCTTTTTGGGTTAACATACATCCACCCATCATCTTCTACCCATCCATCACCAAAGGAAGACTCTTTGATTATAAAAAAAAGGACATCAGGCCAATGGACCAGTCATTAAAGAATAGTTTGGTATTTCTATTCTGGTGTGGGGTGAGGTAAGATTTGTTGTGCTGAAAAATGGTGGTGTGGCAACTTCAAGTGTTTAAGGAAAATAAAAGGAATTTTTGCTTTCTGAGTAAACTGTGCTCTCTGGTGGAGAGTAAATGATACTGACTGTGTGACAAATATAACAACCAATTTACAGAAGCAGAAGACCAAGCATGAGAGCCCATTAATTACATAAATGGCATTGATATGAAATACGTATGTTTCAGATATGAAGTCATGAGGGACAGCTCGAGTCACTAGATTAGGGACATCTTAAGACAATGGGGAATAAAACGTAATTGCAGATACTTGGTTCCACCTGCTGGGCATTTCTGCCTGACGCACCTCAGCCAGCTCTGTGTACTTTTCCTTCTTTCTCTCAAAAGCAGCCTCCATTCCCTCTTCCCATGGAACAGTCAATTCTGCCATAATCACCGTCTTAGCAGAGGTGGACCAGAGCATGATGTCTGGCCATAGGGAAGTCTCCTGAGGGAACTTCAGCTGGCGATTCAGGTCAACTCTCATGTTCCACTCACCTCCAGGTGACAGGAGGGACCACTCCCTTGTGCTGCTGCTCTGGGTCTTACCACCTTGCCTGACGAACTGGATCAGCCGCTGTGATGTTACCGCGCTGGCCCCGTTTGCTTCCAGTCTGCATGCCTCTAGGATTTCGGCCAGCTTGCGCAGGACCCGGTCGTGGCGCCATCTGTACCAGCCCTGCTGCCTTGCAGCCAGAGAGGATGTAATGCAGGCTCAGGTTCTCGGAGTTACAGAATTGGCAGGTTTCCTTTGAGCCGTACCAGAGGTGCAGGTTTCAGGGAATGGCAAGGGTGTCGTATGTGGCCCTGATAAGGAAGCTCAGCCTCGCTTGGGGCATCCTCCACATATCCGCCCACGTAATGGCCCTGTTGATCACAGCCTCCCACGTTGTCCAACTCCCTTGCTGCTTTGACTTCAGAGATCATCAAGTCTTTCTTTTCCTTCCTTTTGGCTTTGGACCACATCTTGGGTGCTATCCCCCATCCAAAACCAGCCCTGCCTGGCTGTGGAACTCCAACAATCTCCTGTGGTTTCAGTTGAGTGATGGCCTGGTCTACGTCGCATTCCACTTGCGCCATGTGCGCACTTGGGCCTTGGTGTTTTAGACGGACAGGTCAGGTGAGTCTCTTAGCTCGAACACAAGTCTCACCTTCTCCTGTTTGTAGCCCAAGCTTATGGATTTCAGTGGAAGCTTCAGGGTGGTTCTCCCAAACAGTGCCATGTTGGAGTGATAACGAGGAAGGCCCAGCCATTTCTGGATGTAGTTGGTGGCTTTTGAGTCCATTTTCAGAGCTGCTGTTGAGGTTATGTCACACAACTTCAGGGGCCACATCAGGCCACAGAGGTAGCTGGTCATGCGCTTTGCGACCACCGAGAAGAATATCTTCCCTTCCACGTTTAGCAGGACAATGCCTCTGAACTGGCTGAATCTTTCTCCTTCGGGATGAACGTGATGACCGCTCTACTCCATGGTGATGGAATGGATTGGGTCTTCCAGACAACACCCATCAGCTTCCATAAAAGCTTCAGGAGCCTGGGGCAGTTCTTGTATACCCTTATAGGGTGCGCCATTTGGTACCTGTTCGACCTCAGACCATTTGTGGTGAGGGTTGTCAAACTGCAAGGAGAGTTCCAGTGGGCAAGGTACGTGTTCTGGTGGTCCGATGGGGACCTCTTTCTGACTGTCACTGAGCTGGTCCTTGATGTAATCCTCCAGCTCCTGCTCGGAAGTCTGCAGTCTCCCTGTCTTCTTCTCCTCCAGCAGTCCTCTGGCGTACTTGAAGGAGTCCCGGACGAAACTTGCTCTTGCTTTATCCCTGGGGCTTCTGCGTTTGCTGATCTTTTTGGCTCTCCTCAGGTGTGTGAGTCTTGCCTTGATCTGGTTCCACAAGTTCTATTTCGTACGTGCTCTGCCCTCTAACGGGCTTCGCTATTGGTTTATCCCCTCGAGGCTCTGCCTCGTCAGCTGATCAAAGTCCATGTACTCACCGCCCCCGGGGGTAGCTCCTCCCCTATAAGACCCTTGGTCCACACCTTGCTCGTCTCCCTTTTCACTTCAGCTGAGTTCAGTCCTGAGTGCATTAGGAATATGGCTTCGTCCAAGATTTGTTTTTCCTGTGCGGCGCCGATGGTGGCGGAGAACGGCCATAACACCTGTTTCATGTGTTTAGGCCCCCAGCACCAAGGTGAGTTGGGGAAGTGCCTTGATTGTCTCACACTCCCCCGGGAGGAGCGTGAGCGTCGGGGCCGCTTTTACGAGTCCGTACGCTCTCTCCGCGCTAGCTCGGGTCTAGCCATGCAGGGAGCGTCGGCTCGCCACAAGTCTTGGGCAGATTATGATGAGGAAGATGACTGGCGGGTGTTTGAGGAGGAGGACCCTGCCACTCTTTTTGATGAGACTGGCGAGGACGGCATACCGGAGGGACATCGGTACCCGTTGGATGACCTGCCGGGATTATTTAAATCAGCGGCAGCTAGGATGGAGTGTCCTCTATCTCCACAGCAGCCTTCCAGAGCTCCTGTGCTGGATTTCACCGCGGGCCTGCCCGGTCAGCCCAAGGGGAAGCCCCGGCCTTGTGTTACAGTCCCCAAGATGACGCTGGTGTTTGGCCATGCTCAGCAAGACTGGCATGCGCCAATAAGAGCTAAACCACCGGCAATGGCTTATGCGCCATATGCCACCGTTGGCAGGGGCCAGGGTGTCCCTCCCATCGAGGACGAAGTCAGGGTTTGCCTCGTCCTGTCGGCTTCTTTCTGGCCGGGGCAGGGTCGACCATCGCTCCCTGCAGAGAGGGACAGGATGACGGCGGGGTTTTTTGATCGATGTTATGCTGGCGCGGCTCAGGTAGTCGCGCTAGCAAATAATATGGCGTTCCTGATGGGGTCCATGGACCGCCTGTTGCATCACCGGACGGAGCTGCTGGAGTCCGAGATAACTGAGGCCCAGACCACCGCGGCGGCTTTTCTCAGGATGTCCCAGGCGCTGGCGATCATGGGCGGCCGCTCGATGTGTGCGGCGAAGGTGGGCCACAGACACCTTTGGCTTGGGCTGTCATCCATGCAGGAAAGAGAGCAGTGGCTGCTTCTTTATACCCCGCTGTCAACAGAGTCGCTGTTTGGCCCGGACATCCAGGCTATGGTCGAGCGGCTAGAGAACACCAGGAGGGCGTCGGAGCACCTCGGGTCGCATCTGCAGCCGCAGCAACCTCCCCCTCGCCAGTGGCAGCAGCAGCAGCGACAGCAGTATCGCCGGCGTTCCAGTTCGAGGGACGGGCCTGGGGGAATGACGGCTAGTGGATCGGCCCAGCAAGGGCTGGCGTTTTTCCGGTGGTTCGACTGACCGGGATCGTGGCAGAGGCAGTGACGTCTGGCCAGAGAGCGATTCACGGATCGGGCGCGGGCAGCGACGTCAACAATCACAGCAATTTCCCTTTTTTTCCTAATAAAAAACGTAAATGGTGTACGTCTTCTGAGGGATGTTCTTCTGGTTCTGTTAACTCTGTCACACAGGTTGAGTCATAAGTTAGACATGATAGCAATGACGATGGGGGTATTAGCAAAACAGCTAATGAATTGTTTAGGAGTCATTGGCGTGCTAGTCGCCGCCGCACATTTCGGCGCACTACTCGAGGAGGGAGTGTGCCGGAGGGCCGCGCTACACATATGGTTGTGGCTCCGAGTATGTCCACCCCGACTTTTAAGGGTGAGACGGGGTCCTCAAAGAAATATAACCCTCAGACGTTTTGCGGCCGCCATTTTGGCTCGACTTTTTCTGGCGGATGAGTGTCACGCACAGTCAGTCATGGACCGGTTTCAAGATGGCGGACATGACGATGTGACGATTGAGTGCGATGTTGAACCTGCCGTTGAGGATGGTATTTCCTTCCCGTCCGTGGTGACCGGCTCACCGGGGGACGGGGTAAGGGACGCAGCAGCCTCACTATTGACACTAGCTTCATCACAGCCCTTTCTGGCGGGGTCCCCCCGTGCGTCTGGGTTTTTTGCAGAGCCTGTTTGATAGTGGCCGTGCTGCATCTACACTGGGAGTGTTTGCAGCAGCCATCACAGCGGGCCATGACGGGTTAGGGCGCTTCACTGCTAGGAGCCATCCATTGGTGAAAGGCTTCCTGCGAGGAGCCCGCCGGTTGAGGCCCCCTACCCGATGTTTGGTTCCCCAGTGGGACCTTCAGACGGTGCTGGATGGGTTGTCAGGTCCACCGTTCGAGCCCCTGGGGCAGGCAGAGCTGGAGTTGGTATCAGTGAAGACAGCGCTCCTCTTGGCTCTGGCATCTGCCAAGAGGGCTGGGGATC
>LKNJ01004960.1:12425-27223 GCA_002120245.1 Maccullochella peelii | reverse complement strand
TGTGTGTGTGTGTGTAGGTGGACTGGCAAAGGGAGTTTTATGATTTATGGAGATGCTGACTGAGCTGTCACAATACAAAGCTAAACCTGGACCTCACACCAGGATCAGTGTCTGTTGAACAAGAATCACATGACCCACCAAGGGTAGCCTAAAACCTGATTGGGGGGTTTTACGTCCACGTGGGTATCAAACGCCGTCTTTTTTTGTCCCCCGCTTTTTTAGGGTTTTGGTTTGATTTACTCGCTGAAATCTCTGTGAACAGGATCTTCAGAGTTGATAAAAATGTTGATGTGTTCCTTTAGGCCGCTTTCAGTTATTATCGTGCGCTCACAGTCATTAAGTTTTACAACCAACGGAGGGTGATTGAAATACTTTTGTGCCTCTCAGGCTACATAGAGGCTACTGCTCTGTCCTCTGATTGGGGGAGATACCTGCAGCCTGAGAGAATACCTGCAGACACTACTTAGGGCCGTAAAAATACTGACAACAAGTCGGTAATCTCAGCTCTTTGTAGTAAAGGGGGGGGGGGCAGTTATTAAAGCTGCAAGTGTCTTCAGTCTGAGCCATTAACACTGGATCTGTGATGTGAATGTCAGAAGTTCTAAAGCATTAAAAAAGTAGAAAAAGACCCAAATCTTCTGTTGCACAAAGTACAGCGTTTCAGAAAACAGACTTACACACATATTATGAATTAGAATAGAATAAAACAATAAGATTTGCAATAGAATAGACGTATTTAAGGCAAAAAAGAACAAACACGTAGAGAAGTTTGAGGGAGCTACCGGCCACTGCGTCCACACAATGCTAATTAGCAAATGTTAGCATGCTAACACACTAAACTAAGATGGTGAACATGGTAAACATTACACCTGCGAAACATCAGCACGTTAGCATTGTCATTGTGAGAGTGTTAGCATGCTGTTGTTAGCATTTAGCTCAAAGCAGCGCTACACAGAGCTGCTAGCTCGGCTGCAGCGTCACCACATCGCTCAGCGTTCTCGATCGTCACAGCTTTACAGAGCGAATCAGAGACGCAGCCGGAGCGTAAACACGGCGTCCGTTCGGTCCGTAGTGAACTGGTCCAGCTCACAGTGAGCAGACTGTGTGCTCGAGGATCTCTGGAGCTGCTCATTAATTATGTTGAAGGTGAACTATGACTTGGGGATAGGCGGTTATGAAAATTTCATCAATCTGGTGAGTTGGGGGGTTGGGGGGGGACCAGCTGCTCCTGTCAGAGGCCACTTCTGGTGGACGAGTGGGGGGTCAGATCAGGAGGGCTGGGGGGGGGGGGTGTTCTGGGATTTGTAACTCAGAATATAATAAGCAGAGAGTCCTGGATTTCTCTGGTTTTGCAGCAGAAAACAGAACGTAACAACAAGATGTTACAGACGTCAGACACCCCTCAGTGAAGACCCCTGCTGAGACATTTTAATATTCAGAGAAACAAATTCTGCACCCTCCACGTTCAAACATATGTTTTCATTTGTCCAACACATATTGTATTACATGTTTTAAGATACTGTAGCTAGCAGGAGTTATACAAACTCCACAGCTGGTTATGTGTCTGCTCATTTTTATAGCAAAATGCAAAATGTGAGTAAAACATTTTCAACTGGTCATTAAGGATCAGGACGGTGTTATTATCTTTTTCTTCTTGTTAACAAATCAATATGTCAGTCTGTCTCTCAGTCCTGTCTGACCTCCTGTCTGTGACTCTCAGTCCTGTCTGACTTCCTGTCTGTGTCTCTCCGTCCTGTCTGACCTCCTGTCTGTGGCTCTCAGTCCTGTCTGACGTCCCGTCTGTGGCTCTCAGTCCTGTCTGACCTCCTGTCTGTGGCTCTCAGCCCTGTCTGACTTCCTGTCTGTGTCTCTCAGCCCTGTCTGACGTCCTGTCTGTGGCTCTCAGTCCTGTCTCACTTCCTGTCTGTGGCTCTCAGCCCATTGGCTGCTGAAGACGTAAATCTTTAAAAACACAAATATATAGTTTCATGTTTCAATCAGCTGCTTGCTGTAGTTTCTATCAGACAAACAAAGGAAATAGTGCATTTGTTGGGGACTATTTTCAGTGGCGGATGAATCCACATTTGGTGCTCTAGTGAGTATTTGGGGCAGCAGGACGGTGTTCAGACAGTTCCAGCATGTACTGACTCTGACAACCCTGTGTTTGTGTGGTTTGTGTGTGTAGCTGTCTCTTGTTTGTGTTTTTCTATATTCGTTTGATAAAAGTTCAAAATAAAAAAATAAAAGTAATCCATAGTAATCCATAATCATTAGTTACAGCCCTAAAAACATGTTGGCTGCTGTTAAATTATGTTCGTGGAGGTTAATAAATAATGAAAATCTTTAAAAAATGTCCTTGAGTGACTGTAAACAGCTTCAACAGAACCCAGACCCTGAGTTACCCTCCCCAGCTTCTCTGTGCTCTCCAGGACGCCCCCTCCTCCCCCGTCCCTCCCGCAGAGCCAGTGACTTCCAAAGCAGCAGGACATGTGACCTTCTGTGTCCGGGGTCATGCCCTCCACCGCCGCCGCCGCCTCCCCTACCGCAGCCGCCTCTCTGACAGACGTGTAAACAGATGCAGCCGTTGTTTGCTGTGACAGGTGATTATAGTTGGCACCGGTGCCAAAGCAATTAAACCCGAGGGCTGACAGCACCATTTGGTGGGCTGTTATTTTGACGCCGGTGTAATTGTAGCAGCACGTTTTCACCTGCTAGGCAGAGGCCTCCGAGCATCATTAATCCGAGCAGGAACGCGGCCGGCTGGAGCTGTTTGGCGCAGGAGAACTGGCTTTAGCCCGTGTTGGTTTGTAATGAGATGGCTGCTGAAAAGATTTACTTTGTGATAATTAGCCTTAGTTAGCTGGGCTGGGGCGAGGGTCTCTTTATTTTAACTTTGTATCATCCAGGGAAGGTTTGACCGAAATACATTCACATTTAGACGAACTTCCAGCATGACCACAGTCTGCTGCAGCGACTGAGGCTCGATGTCCACTTGTTCACCTGTCTGATACACTTTCATTTTCACCCAAATCAATTTCTTAAAGTTTTGCTCTTGTATTTTTGGCTTTGGAGAGGGTAAAAAAAAGAAATCACCATCGAAACTCTTTATATACGGAGTTTTACAGCCCTGTGCGCACTAAATGACAGAAAAATGGCCACAAAAATGGGGAAAATTGTGGATGAGGTCAACATAGCTGTACAGCTTTTAGCCGTGCTAACGGCCTGGTTCTATGGACGCTAATCTTGGTTGTTCTGTCGGTCCACCACCTTTGGTTCAGACTGAAGTATCTCAACAACCATTGGATGGATTGCCATGAAATTTGGTTCAGACATTCATGTTCCCCAGAAGATGAATCCTACTGACTTTGGTGGTCCTCATCTAGCGCCACCATCAGGTCAACATGTTAATGTGCCCAACACTTTGGTTTAAGACCAAATACCTGCAGAACTACAGACATTCCCATCAGCCTCAGCTGCTCTCTGGCGTATGCTTTCATTGAAGCACACATCAGGAGTCGGTCTAGACCTGCTCTTTATGACAAAGTGCCCTGAGATAACGTTGTTATGATATGGCGCTATATAAATAAAACTGAATTGAAACTGAATTGAAATTAGGCTCTCCAAACCACGTACACTGTCATTGTACCTGTTTTCAGTTGTATCTGTTCTTATTGTGTACACCATGGCACTGAAGGAGCGCACTTCCATTAGCCTGTATACTGAGTATTGTATAGAGAGAAAGGCAATACATTCTACTTGAATGAATGCCAACTTGGAGTCCAGTTGTTATAATATACCCATGCCCCAGACCAACAGCAAATTACTGCTGTAAATTTAATCAGATTACTGCAGTGCACGTAAAGTCAGCGAGTCGGTGTTCACAAACAGCCTAACGTGCAGCATTACGAGGCAGTGGATCAGTAAATCCTACCAGGTTCAGTGTCGGTCACTGGACCAGCTGGTCCGGAGGAACACATGACACCATTTGTCGGCGCTGTTTTTCTTTAATCATGACGCTGGGACTCAGTTGACCTCTGCTAACAACATTTAATCAGCAGAGATTTGACTAATGGACAGACTTTGATGATCCGGCCTCGACTGTCACGACTTCCCCGCAAAAAAACAACAACTCTTGTCTAGTGTGTGACGGACCAGAAGCAGACGGGTCAGTCCTCCCTCCGCTGCGCCTTCTCTTTATTTAGCAGAGCGGGAAAACAGAGCATCATGAAGGATCATAGTCTTAAAAAGGGATCAAAGGCTGGGATCAAATCTGTGGACCACACAGCTTCCAGGCCTGCAGAGATGCCTGATCTGAGATCTGTGCCTGATGACACAATGAATACCTGAACACAAAATAACAATAATGTCATTAAAGGAATACTGTGTTGTGAATATCAAACAGTTCCAGTGAGGGTCTGCACATGTTGTTGGCTCTCACAGAAGGGGTCAACGTTATGGATCAATTTGCTGATTCATGATTATTTAATTCAGTTCGGTTTAAAGATCTGTAGCTTTTTCAAAGTGAACGCATCTCCGTTCAAATGTACTTCAGTACGTTTCACATTAAAAGTACTCAGAATTTCTCATTTCATTGTAATTGTTAATTGATGCAATAACGTGTTCATCACTTTAATGTTGCAGCTGGTAAATGTGGAGCAACTTTTAATCACTTTATATCCTGCTGGGTAGATAAATCTATAATAATACACCATCATTTATTAGTTGATTATATTTTGTATTAATACAAATAATATATTATTATTATTATATTTCCCTCTGAAATGCAGTGGAGTAGAAGCATTGTGAGTAAATGTACCGCTGTGTGTTTGTATAGGTACAACACAGTATTTTGTCTGGCTTCATATCACTAACAGGATTATGTTCTTTGTCTTTTGTGCTCTTAAATTTAGACCATCACTCCACTTCTGCTGAGAAACTCGTATCATTTTACTCCGAAGCATCTCAGTCAGTCAGTGGAGTTCACCGTCTTCTGTCTGCTGTTGTCCGTTAAAATAAGATGCCGGGGTCGAGGCGTTAATCTCAGCAGTGCGGCTCCATTTGTCCGAGGGATCGCCTGTTAATCGGAAACACTGAAGCGCTCCAACAGCCGTGCAAAGGTGACTGTCTGGCCCAGCAACTGGAAGTTAAGTGAGATTTTAATATTTAGACATCTAAAAGTGTCACAGCCGGAGCTGCGTGACAGAGACGGGTTGTGGCAGTCGGCGTCTGGAGGAGAAGACTCCTTGGATCATGTGAGATAAATCGTGCGAGATCACGCTAAGAGAGCACATTTTAATTCCTCCCAAAAAGACGCTAGACGTTTTGTCATTTCCATAAGTTATCGGGAAAACTATTTTGCTTTTCAAGTTTGGAGATGAAGTCAGCGGGTTACTTTTTTGCTTCCTCACTTCTAAACTATAATCTTCTTTTAAGCACTCAGTCAAACTCCTCAAAGAAACGCAGCAGCTAAAACTGTGTTTAATCTCGGCCTCTCGGGGATCACGGAGTAGTGTTTGAAAGAAGACGAGGGTGTCAATTAAGAAGAGAAAACTTCAAAATGGAGGCGATTAAACTTTGAAATCTTTAAAATACTCCCTGCTGAATTGTCTTCTCTGTGGAAAAGGTTGCCAAAGTGCACCGCTTTATTCTGCATCGTGCAATGAGGAAAGACAAGCGGTATTTATTTACTCTGCTGCGGCTGTCAACACGCCTCGGCCTCAGTGTTCCTGTCGGCTCTCTGCACATCGAACCTGTCACAGCTTTTTAAACACTCACTGCGAGATGTCGTGTCAGCTATCCGACCACTTGTATGTGACGAACTTTAAGGAAAAATACTGAGACAGATAAACAAACGTGTGATGATCTCTTCTGCTTTGCTGCTTAGAAACTTGTTTCCAATAAAATAAAGATTTTAAATGTTTCTTGAAGTTTCATTTACAGTCGTCCAGCGGTGGTGGAAGTACTCAGATCCTTTACTGCAGTAAAAGTACTAATACCACACTGTGAAAATAGTCCACTACAAGTAAAAGTCCTGCATTCACTTAAAAGTATTATCAGTAGAATTTACTGTAAAGTATCAGCAGTAAAAGTACTCACGTTGCAGTAAACAGCGGTGCTTTGAGCTAAATGCTAACATCAGCATGCTAACATGCTGACAGTGACAATGCTAACAGCTAAGCAGGTTTCATGTTCACCATCTTAGCTTAGCGTGTTAGCATGCTAACATCAGCTAGTTAGCAGTAAACACAGAGAGCAGCTGAGGCTGATGGGAATGTCTGTAGTTCTGCAGGTATTAGGTCATAAACCAAAGCGTTGGATGTATGAAAATATAAAACAGATATATGTCTGTTGGTTCCACTTAGTGTGAGATAACTCTCCTCCATCCTTTTGTCTTTCTTTGTCATTTCACTGCTTTTGTTCTGCTCGCAGTATAATAAGGCGTGCCGTATTACATTTAGATAAACATCTCTCATTTATTCAGTGCACTTCCTCAAACTGCCTGCAGCCGCGGTTCCTCTGTGCTTCAGGCTTTATTCAGCTGTCACTAATTATTTAGATCCATATCATGATTTCATGATGGAGTCGAAAATATTGGCACTGGAGAGATTCTGTAAATACATGATTTATTATTCCTTCTCTTTAGTGTATACAAGGATTTTGCTGTATGATTTGGGTTCGACGGTCTTTCTGTCCAATCTAAATTTAGTACTGAAAATATCTTTTAAAAATCTGAACCCTTTTGAAAATCTTATCAAATCCTTTTTACATAAATTGCTGGAGAACACAGGACCAAAATGTGCCACGCGATGCAAACACTCATGTTTCAGGTCGAAATGTTCACAAGCAAACGTAGTTCACGTCCAGTAGGGGGCGCTTGTTGAACGTCATCACTGCGCTTTTTTCTCTCCTCGTGTTTCTTCTTCTTTATTGGCAAAAGATTTGCAACATTAAATGATGACAAAAAACATTTTTGGGAAATTCGTCCACATTTTTTGCTCCTTCAGTCCCGTTGATGGATTTTTATTTTCAGCTCCGTTCTGATGTTCTCATGTTCTCATGTTCTCATGTTCTCATGTTCTGATGTTCTGATGTTCTCATGTTCTGATGTTCTGATGTTCTCATGTTCTCATGTTCTGATGTTCTCATGTTCTGATGTTCTGATGTTCTCATGTCGCCTTTTTGAGTCTTTTTCTTCCAGCTTCTTGTAGTCTGAAGATATGAGTCAGTTCTTCTATTAAAACAATGATTATCAGACAGTAGTCCCGTGTCGATGGCTCTACCTTCCCTTTAAACAGCTTGTTTACTTGCTGCTAACAGTATTCTAGGATTTAGGATGTTAGTATTTTAAAGGAACTACAGAGATAAAGCACCAAACAACTCTTATATCCTATTTATAATATCTGTTGTAGCATTTTACAAACATTTCCAAAAAACATGTGAGTGATCAACGTCAAACTCGTGTAACTGCCGACTTTCCACCTTCACTGTATTAAAGAAATCAGATTTTTCCAGGAGATGTTTTGGCGATCATTATCTGAAATCATCTGGTTCGATCCACAGATCCTTCAGGCGTCTTTGAGCAACACGCTGGACCCTGAATTGTTTGATTCATCTAATTTGGATGAAAAGCGTCTGTTAAATTAATGTAATGTGTCTAAAATGAGCTGCCTGAAGAGAAAGAGAGAATCAGCTTTATTGGCCAGGTTTTCTTTGCTCTCAGAGTTCAAACACAGAAACACACACACAGCTAAAGGTAAACACAAACACTAAACTACTATGTACAGGTATAAATATATATAAAAAAGTATATACTGTATGTACTGTGTATATATATATATATATATATATATATATAGAGAGAGAGAGAGAGAGAGAGAGAGAGAGAGACAACAGCAACAAAAACATTTGTAGACAGTATGATAATAGTCATAATGGTGCAGAGTGCAAAGGGTGCTGAAATAAATATGAATATAAATATGATGAATGTAACAGGATGTGGCGTGTATACAGAATGCACAGGGTTTGTTCCTGACAGCTGATCATCAGAGCGATGGCCTGTGGGTACACACTGTTCTCGTGTTGTTTTGGCGTACAGTGCTCTGTAGCGCCTCCCAGAGGGGAGGAGCTGGAACAGGTTGTGTCCAGGGTGTGACGGATCTGCAGTGATGGTTCCTGTTCCCTGACTCTGGACATGTATAAGTCCTGAATGGAGGGCAGGTTTCTGCAGTCCTGACTGTCCGTTGTAGTCTGTTCCGATCCAAAACAGACAGTGATGGATGTGCAGAGAACAGACTGGATGGTGTAGACCTGGACCAGCTGCTCCTGAGCTGGAACAGGAAGTTTTAAATCTCTGCTGCTGTTTGACTTTCACACCAGAGATTACTGATTTATTTGGACATTATTGGTGGACGTCTTGATTTTGGAATAAAACTCTTCATTTCTCCGCTCGTCCTCGTCTTCTTTTCCTAAACTCTTTAACTGAGGAGACAAACATCTTCGTCTCCTGTTTTGTTGTTTTCAGCCTTCCTAAATCCCGGCTCTGGATTTCTCCTCGTAATTAAAATGTGAAAAGACTTTACTCGAGCTTTGATAAGAGCTAATGATTTTATTATTAAGCCCTGACAACACACTATCATCAGGACGGACTAGTTAAGAGCATTTCAGAATAAAAATACAATAAAATATAAATATATATATATATTACAATAGCTGGATTTTAATATAAGCTAACAAGGGAAATGGCCCTTTATTTAGTTTTGACTTTAAATGCATTTCTCAGAATAAAACTGAGATTATTGTTGTTTTCACATTCGTCAACATAAGACTGGTTTGTTTGAGTTAAGAGGAGAATTATTTAATACTACGTTTGCAGCAACAAAATACTCTGAATGTGAACATTCGCTGTGTCCCCTCCTGTGTTTCAGCAGCTATAAATACGCCCGTATGCATCTCGCCACAAAACTTTCACACCCTCTCAACTTTAGCTGTCCTCCAAATTGCTGTTGACACCGTGGAGAAGCGTCTAATATCAATCTGTAATGGGTTCTGATGACAAACTACATGGTTGGAAGACCATGTAATCTCCCCTCAATTAATTAAAGCACACAGGGCTTTCCAGCCCGTCGGCTGCCGGCCACGCTGAACCAGCTGCCGCTAAATGGCTCCGCTCGGCCCGCCGCTGTCAAGTGGAAAAGATTGAGCTTTTGCGCGCTGAGGAAGGTGCTTAGCTGAGGCGGGCAGATGCTGCGCGCGTGTGTGTGTGTGTGTGTTGCAGCATCGCGAGTCCTCAGAAAACATCTGCACATTCACTGAGTTAATTACCTGCACCAGTTCCCCAGTCCATCAACACCAATTCATTCAGTCTCTCACACACACACTAACGTTTAATGATTTACGTTATGGGGACTTGCGGTTTTGTCCCCATAAGGAAGATGAGTCCCCACAATGTGACTGTGTAAAAAGATTTATGTCCCCACAACATGAGCAATACACGCTCTCTCACACACACACACACACACACACACACACACAGCATCCCTCCGATAAGAATAACACAGAATAACACAGAATAACACAGTCGTTGTATTAAGACTGAAGGTTTAGTGACGTCATTTAAAGGATCAGTTCACAAATTACAAAACAAAACCCAAAACCAGCTGAGAGAAGTTCAGATCCACCTCCAGGACTTTGACAGAGTTTGTTTCTGGTGCTCAAAACATTTGAAAATGAACATCTTGTATGTTTTTCTGTCATTTGGATGAATTGACCCTTTTAACTGCTAATTATTCTGTTATTTCACAGCGAAGGCTTTAAATCTCTGCTGCTGATTTATTCAGACGTCTTGATTTTGGAATAAAACTCTTTCTCCGCTCGTCTTCTTCTCCTGAACTCTTTAACTGAGACAAACATCTTATTTATTTCACTCTTTAATCCCGGCCCGGGTTTTCTCCTCGTAATTAAAATGCGAGACGACCGCAGCTTTACTCGAGCTTTGATAAGAGCTATCAGTTTGGAGTTACTTTGGCTATTGATTTGATTAAGAGGCTTATACATTGTTTAATGAGTTTTCCACTTCGCTGCGCTCCTTCTAATCAGGCACTCTGCCAGGTCCTGGGATCCCTCTCTCTCTCTCTCCTGCTGGCTGCCTCGCTGTCTCTCGCCCTGGCAGCCACTCAGACTGCTCAGATCCACTCGGCTGCAGCGCTTTACTTTCAGTTTTAAAACGTTCTTATACTTATAACTTTTGATTGCATCGTTTAAAAGCTGAGGTGAGATTATTGTCCCAGGATTTGTTTTTTTAAGCTATTTATTTAGCTTTCTTTCTGCTAAAGCTAAATGGGTTAAACTCTTTATTAAGTGCATGTTCTCCCACTGAGCGATAGATGTTATTTAAATCTGACCGTGTAGAGCCCAGAGTTAGACCAGCACCACATGAGACACATTAACGGCTGTAAATATGAAGAAAAATGTGCAGCAGAGGAATAAAAAAGAATGTAATTTAACCAGGAAATGTTTCTAAACTCTCGGTTTTAATCTCTGGATTCTCTTTGTGGCCTTCGACCATTCAGATGTCTTTTAAACGGCGAATCAGTAAAACTGCAGGTGAAGCGTGAGACCAGCAGGTGCACAGATTTTCATGTCACAGATGTTAAAGAAACCCACGTTACATCTTTAAGCCTCATTTGACTCTTTTGTTCGATGATTTTCCTGTAGGAAGATTTAGTTTAGGCTGAACGGCACCGAGGAAATAACATCGCTGACAGCTTCAGACATATTCTATAGTTCCAATAGTTAAACACTGAAGGCACTGTTCTTTGACCCTGTCGACGCTAAGCTGCTAAATCTGAAAACACTGACACGTCTTCAGGCATCGAGCTTATTTTAAAATGTCTGTCAATGCGAAAAGGCCTGAACACAAAGGTTAAATCTCTATTTCAGTGGGCAGTTTTGAGACGTGACTTAAAAGACGTCACTGATTCTGCAGCTTCAGGTCTTCAGACAGGGAGTTCAGAACCTGAGGGGTCTCCTTTAGTCCTGAACCAGGAGCAGAGTCCTGCCTGAGGATCTGAGGCTCTGGCTCACAGAGGAGCAGCAAGCCAGTGATACAACTGGGAGCTGAACCATGAAGTGGTTTAAAGGTGATCAACGAAACCTTAAAATCAACTCTAAAACTGAACTGACTGGAGACCAGTGAGGAGGCTGGAACAGGCTCATGGGATCTGGTCTAGCTGAAGGTGTGAGGTCGTTTTGTGGCTTTAAATCCTGAAAACAATAAATTACAATAATCTGACTGAGATGATATAAAAGCTTCTGGATCAGAGAGGAAAGGCCAGATTTTAAAGACGCTCCTCAGCTGATAACAACACTGTGGAATATTACACCCTGGTTTCTGTCTGCAGGTCTGACAAGCTGTTTTGTTAGATTGGGACCAAAACGAATGATTTTTGATTAGTTTTCACAACTTTACTGCCACATAACCCTCAACAGGCTTCTGTCATTGTCTTCCAAAAGGCTCAGTTTTCCCGTCCACACGCAAAGTTTTAGATTCATTAATCCTGCCTGTTTTCCTGAAGCTGTGGACGGATAAAACAGAGAGAAAAGGAAGCGACTTCAGCGTGGACGCGCTGTGATCCTGTTGTTCACTGTTCCTCCATTAAAAGCTGTGTGTTTCGGAGAGGTGACAGAAAGGTGTCAAATGTAAATATGAACAGAAGTGAGACACCGAGGACGGGTTTAAGACTCCTCTGTATTTATTCAACTTCCAGCGTCGGCTGCTCCAGAAGTCACATGTGAACGCCCCGGGCACTTAACGCCAGCAGTACAATAGGAGTGTGTGAGGACATCCCCTCTGTCAAAGACGCCTGTGGAGAATAATATGAATAATATTCTCATTTGAGGACTTGATATCTAAGCACATATATAACTCAGGGAATTGTCCTCATTTAAGATGCGACGGCTCTAAGCGCCGCCGTTATGAAAACGGCCCTCGCGCAGCGCTCAATCTCCGCCATGATTGACAATTATAGCCGCATAATTCTCCTCCTTCACCCTGCTGGCCCGAGTGACAGCAGACAGATAAATATGTCATAAATCACGGCGGCGGGCTCCCAGGGCTCTCTGGGGAGTAATCTTCCTCCGCCTCGCCAGGCCACTATTCATCATTAGATGGAGAGTCACTCACAGCCTCTTTACTGGTGGTGACAGAGCGAGCCGGAGGAGGCAGCGGCTCAAACCGCGGGAACAAAGCCCTGCTCGCCACTGCCAATAACCCAGCATCAGGAGATTGCCTGCCCCCCCCCTGCTTATTTTTTTCCCGCGGAGAGATAACTCGATTTGATGTCGACAGCGTCCCTTTTTTCTCGCCGGCTTCCAAGTGGGCCGGTGTCAGCCGTTGTTAGCCTCGTGAGTTATTAGCAGCCTTCAGCTCCGGCGCTCCTCGCTGTCACTTTCGTTAGCCGCGGCTAGCTTGACAGTTGCAAAGTTAATTAGCCCCGCTAATGGGAAGCCGGTGTTTGGCCGGATGTGACATTTGAGGTGTGTCGAGAGAGAAAACAAACAAATCAAGCATTTCATTAGCGGACTGTGACAGCTCCTGTTTGTGAGACCCGCTGTTGGTTCTCTGGGCTGTAATGAACTTCGGCTCTCTTCTTTCTGCACAAGCTGCTGCTGAATCTTTACTCCCTCCACTTATTAACGCCAGCACAAATAAAATCACACTCTCCGCTGGATGTAACGACACACACATTAATAATGTATTGATGTAACGGCTCGGAGCAGCCACCTCCCGGCAGAGAGCGCCGATCTGAAGCCGGATAATGATCGATGGGGCGGGAGGCTTGGATTGTATTTACTCCACCGCTGCTGTCAGTTCCTGTCACTCGGGTGGTAATGAGAGCAGGGGAGGCCTCCGCATATTAACTGCCCATCAGGGGGAGAGTAATTACACAGCCGAGGTGGTGACAGGAAGTGAGTGACGCGGCCGCGGCGTTGACAGCTCTGGACTCGCTGTGCTCGTGTTTCGGAGCCGCTACACCTGACAAACAGAACCTCACCTGCCTGTCTGCCGAGGCCAGATCAGGGCCGAGATGAGGCGGGTCATTATGAACGTCTGTAACCAGAGACTTCTTTCGCTCAGCTTCCACCTGCAGAACACAGAGCTGGAAATCATGTGACACAAGCTGGATCCTACTTTTGGTCAGTAGTGAATTCCAAACCTCACTTAAATCTAGAGTGCGGGACTTTTCCATATAACTGAACGTCCGTCACATTCAAGCCAGACGAGTTCACATGGTGCTGATTAACCCTGTGACCTGCAGGTAACCTCTCTGCGTGTCGCAGTATATAGTTCCTGATGCTGCAGATAAAACAGAAACTGGGCGTTCAGAGGAAGGATTAGAGTCAGGAACAGGAACAAACAGGGGTAAGAACCTGTGCAGCTGCTCCTGGTGGAGAGGCTGAAAGAGGAGCAGGGACTGAGGCAGACAGGATGTGGCCTTTCTGCTCCTGGACAGGTCGGTCTCTGTAAAATATTACATTTACTCTGCCTGAGTAATGGATTACTGTCCTGGAGCTGTGGAGGTGTGAGCAGCTCACCTGCAGGCAGACGTCAGTGTTTGTGTAATTACTCTCACTGCCAGAAGGGGGAGACAAAAGCTCCACTGCAGCTTTAAGCAAAAGTTCGCAACTATTATCAGCAAAACGTACTTAAAGTGGAAAAGAAAAAGTGCTCATTACATGCTCTGTCAGTCACATTTTTATATGTTATACTGTTATTTTACTCATTTTATATACTGTCAGATGTATTTTATAGGATCATTATAGACTTTTAAAATCTGTAACCTTCGTCACATAAACACATGAACACATATATGTGTTGTGTATTTTATTTGTAATGTTGCGTCTCACTTAGCTGTAGTCCTTGCAGTGCTGCTGAAAGCCTGTTGAGGCTTCCTGAAGGTAGGAAGGAGAGTGTTTAGTCCCGCTTTAACTCCCAGCTCCTCTGAGTGATTGATAAATATGGACCTTGGTTATCAAAAAGCCTTTAAGCTTTATAATAGCCGCACTTTGTTTTTTTAAATCCACCATCCAAACCTCATTTCTATCTTCAGTGAACCTCTGCGGACATTTCCATTTCCCTCCTGCCCGCTAACATCCTCCTGCCGTCCTCCTCATTCACACTCTTTCACTGTAATTCCTTTATTTTTCCATTTCCTTGCATCTTGTCTTCCTAAATAGCCGCTCTCGCCCTCCTCCGTCTATAAATCACAGCCTGAGATGCCCCTCTTTGTCAGGCAGCAGTCTCATCGCCTCTGCCTCGCTGCGATAACCGTCCTCATCTCTGCCTGAGCTATGGAGATTTATAGCGCTTTGATAAGCAGCGAGCTAGCCATCACTCTCAGCCAAACAGACCGCCGCACGCATTTATGCCTTTATGCTTATTGTGTTTGTGTGTTTTCTCACCCACCCGGAGGCCTTCTCAGGCTGCCAAAGCGGGCAGCAAGCGCAGTCTGTGTCATTATTTTCTATTAGATAAAGAAATAAATGGCTCTGATAGCGAGAGAGGAGGTGACAGGCTGCTGAAGACACTTTATTGTGTGTTGAGAGCTCCGGGACGGAGCCTCAGTTTCACACTGTCCTCACTGTTCAGCCTTCTGCTGAGCTGGCAGTCAGACGAATTAATGAGCAGAAAGGAGATGTGACAGGAGGCTCATACACACACACATTCACACACACACACACACACACACACACACATCAACCAGGAGGCTCACACACAAACACACACACACACACACACA